>QVAJ01000395.1:106765-124009 GCA_003546035.1 Mixornis gularis
CTGTCAGTCTCTCTCCATGTTTGTTGTAGCTCCTTCAGGTCCTGCAAGGCCACAGTGAGGTGACCCCAAAGCTTCTCCTGTCCAGGTGAACAATCCCAGCTGTGCCAGCCTTTCCTCCCAGCAGAGCTGCTCCATCCCTCTGCTCATCCTGGAGCCTCCTCTGGGCTCTCTCCAGCAGCTCCAGGTGCTCCCTGTGCTGGGCCCAGGGCTGGGGCAGCTCTGCAGGTGGGGCCTCACCTGAGAGGGGCAGAATCCCCTTTCCTGCTGGGATCAGCCCAGGATATTTTTATGATCCATTCCTCATTCCCAAGTCCTTCATCAACACACCCAGAGCCGTCCCTGGCGAGGCACAAACATCAGCATTTCTCTCCAAGCACCTTCGGTTCCATCCACTAACAAATCACAGCTTCAAAAGGCTCTTTCATCCTGCAGGGYTGCCCCAATAAGAACTCATCTCTCTCCACCACATACATAATTCCACTTTGATATTCCTTGGCCAGAACAAAGTTGATCCGCGCCTCTCGTGGTGTCCCAGCCGGAATGAACTCCCACGGATCCCCAGGAATGCTGATCCACCCCGGCTGCCCCGGCTCCAAGGGTCACCTGCAGCAATTTGTCAGCAGTTCCCTCTTCATCAAAAATTTACAGCCTGCTGAATTTCCAATGATGCTGCAAGCTCACGGTAAAACCGGCTACATCAAATATTTTTTTTAAGCAGAACGTCCTGTTCCCCTCATATCTCTACTCAAAATCACAGGATAGGACAAGATCCTACACCTGAGATGGGCTTCAAATCCCAGGAAGTGAAATTCAGGCAGATCYTGAACTGAGGCATCCAGGGAGCAAAGTGACAACAGGCCAGTAAGCRGCTGAATAAAGGGAACAAAAAATCCGACACCAACCTGAAGCCTGTCCTCAACTCCCTCCCAACACAAAGATTTAAAACCAATTAAAAATGAAACAAAAMCCAACCACAGACAGCCCATTAAACACCACAAAACAGCGACGCAGACACTCCACTTAAAAAGTGCTGACAATTTTACTCTGCAACTTAAAGGAAYGTAAAATTCAACAAAAAAATACTCTCAACATCCAAATGTACCRAAATTTGCATCAGCAGGGCCCTGTGTTTAACTTCTCCTAAGATTTCTGCTCTTAGTCCCAAAAATCCTCATCAAAAGGAGCACTCCAGCCTGCCTGGTCCCTCTCAGTGCAGGAGAAACTCAAACTCRATCAGAGCAGGCAGAAACAACATTTCCAACCCACTAAACTTCCCTTACACTGACAATTTAAACTGCAACACATGAGAAAAATCATTCTGTGCTGAACACCTTTAGAGCTGACAAATTAAACAGTCAGACACTCTGGGATTGGAGAACTCCAGAGACTTTTTTAGGTTAAACAGTAAAATGTGTTGCCRCCCACACATACACACACATGTATTTACAGAGAGATATAGAGATCAGTCTAATAATGTAGAGCAAAGAGAGAATGGCAGAAAAACCTYTTCCTTCTCATCCTCTCTTTCCTCCTTCCAAGTCTCATCAATGCTCAAGCCCCTACAAGAAAATTTATCCCATTTAAATGGTGTTTTTGTCCTATGACCAACCCAACAGAGGAAGAAATCCCCCATACATCACCACACCTTTAAAACACCCAAAGCAACCCTAAAAAATGACCTGTGCACTGCATTAGCTGGGAATTTTCCAGAAAAAGCAGTGCAGCTGGTTCTTTGTCCCAAGAGAAACCCAAAAGAATTCCTAACAGACGTGAAGATGAGAACCTGCACCTCTCCCATCCAAATGCCACCACGGCATTGGGGCATCCCACAAAGCCCTGGCCTCAAATCAGCTTTTAAATGGAAAATGCCCCCAAGACTGCAGATTTTAAACTCTTTAATAATGCATTTTAAAGCTGACTTTTCTGGCCAATTTACTTGGAGCAAGACAGGACAGCCTTTCCCCACTGCCCTGCAGATGTCTGAGTTGGTCTTATTCAGGATTTTTAACATTAGAGAGCCTAATCCACCAAAAACTCCAACAAATAAATGTATTACATGACACAAAGGCAGATGATTGCCCTCTAAATGGATCTTACACATGGTGTGAATTTGATATTTTATTACTATATTACACATTTTTTCTTCCTGACCAACATCAGTGAAAGTCCCCAGACCAAAGCTGACATAAAATKGATGCTCCAGCATCACATTTGTTTACAGTCCAATACGCAACAGGTAAGGAGATTTTTCATCTCTGTTTAACCACAAAAGAAGAATTAATTCCCAAGCAGTAATAAAGCAAGAGAGAAAAAATGGGACAGATGCTTCAAACAGGGAAGCAAACAAGAAGAATAAAGGAAAAAATGTGAAATTTACATTTCGTGTACAGCTTTGCCAGCTTTTTCTTATTATTTTCAAATATATATATATATGTAGCCTGGGAATGGAGGAGCTTGATAGAAATATTCACCAATTTCAGGAAGGAACTGAGCTTTGGGAGATATGGCCACAGGTACCCTTAATCTATCCTGTCWGTGATTATCTCCCTCCAAGTCACATGCAGGAAAATAATCCCCTGCAGCCAGAGCACTGATGTGAAAGGAAAGAAAAGCTCAAAGTCACAGCTGAATGGTTAGAGCTGAACCCATTTCAGCACTTTTTTTCTTTTTTTTTTTTCCCCTTCTACTTCTTACTTGAGACCAAGGCAGCTTAATCTGCATTGATGTCTATGAAGTTTCACTTGAAAAGTTCTTCAGTCTGARAGAGTTTCCTCTCTTATGAATAGGAGTAAAATGCTCAAATATTTTTATGAAAAAGTTTCTTTTCTTTTTTTTTTTTTACAAAGGAAACCATGAGACATTGCCTGAGAACTTGAATGCTGCATTTCAGCCAAATTTCCAACCAGCAGCACAGATATTAATCAAAAACTGAGATTGTAAGAGAAAAGAAACACCCAACCAGGAGGCAGAACAAAACCCACAGGAGACCATGGGAAAACCACTGGAGATGTTCAGGAGACGAGTGTGGCTGATTTGTGAGAGAGCAAGAGAATCAAACCATTCCATGRTTATTATTAATAACACAGAATCTGTTCTTTTCCATGATTATTTTCATTTTAACGAACACTTCGCCACCTCCTCCCACTCTTCACTTTCTCTGTGTTTTGCTGTCCACATCCCTGCTCCCTTTCATTCACTTAATTCCAGCATTAGTTTAGATACACATTTGCTTCATTAACTCACTGCTGGAGGAGACCAGCACCCAGACCCCTGTGATGGAAAGTTCATCTCAGTTTTGTACAATCTCGATATTATAGTTATTATTGTTTGGGTAACTTTGTTCCTTGTGTCTTCAGGAAAATGAGCCTCAGCATAAGACCGTAATTTGGAAAAAGCAGAAATTAGAGGTTGAATTCCACCGAGTTTTCTCCCACTGACACTRAAAGATGAATATTACAGCCCATCCCAAGATTAATGCATGTGAATATGGCTGATCCACCAAAACCAGTAAAGAAAGAACATTTTCCAGCCAAACAACAGTGGAACACCTCTTTTATCYTTCCCATGTATGAGGTCTCACTTTCAGGGAGGAAAAAAAAAAAAACCAACAAACAAGTATCTAAATTACTTAACAAGATCTCTTTAAATATCAGTACAAGGTTAGATGTGATAWCAACTCCACTGGCTTTGCTGGCCAAGTTTGACAGCTTTGGTTTAAAAAAAGCCACCAAAAACCCAAACAAAACTGGAAGGAGCAGAGAGCTACACCGAGATAACATTCAGTGGTGATGAACCTAAGAGTATCTAAAGAACTAAAAGAAAAAAAAATCAATTTCTTGACTTAGGAAATTCAAATTGGGAAATCTCTGTCTGACAAAGGTCTGAAAAACATGGAAGGAAAAGAAGATGGGGAGAGAGGTTAATTGGTTTGTACTGAAAGTACCAAGACACAAAATGCCCTGGCATTTTGCCCTGGCAGGAAAACAAATCTGCAGAAGGGTGATGCACAGAGAGCCCATGGAGGGGGATGGAGAAACAAGCACAAACTTAAAATTCTGAGGTTCAGCAGCTTTATTTCATGATGATGAYGATAATGATAATAATATTGTTGTGAGGTTAATTACGGCACCAAAGTGAGCTTGAGGTACAAATCCAGAAAAGCTCAACCAGGAACTTTACTAACCACAAAGCTCCACTTCCCAAATATCACTTTCCTTCAGAGAGTAACAATTCTTTTGCACCATGTCTAACAGGAAAGCAGCAGCAAGCCCCAGGCCTGAGAAGATGCTGTTTTTCTTTCAGATCTCCAAGGTTCACTTCATGTCTTAATGCACTCGGCGTTGSTCTCGCCATTAATCGTGTACTGCAGACCAAGAGAAAGTGCTTTTCCAGAAATGACCTCAAACTAAATTCATAATTCTTTAAAAACCAATAAACCCACTGAACCAGAGAGCTCAGCCCTTCTGCAGTGGGCTCCAGGCACACAAAGCTGCTTTATTCCCTCTAGCAAGATCCACTAGCACCTTGATTTAAAGCACAGAGTGGAAACTGTTTATGTGGTTTAACAGCAGTCCTGTGTTTTGAGCCAGGAAAGGAAGGAAAAGGCCAGAAGACACCAGAGGTCCTTTATAAACAGAGACCAGAGATGTGCTACATAAATCCAACCCACCACTAAATCTGGATTTTTCTGTGCTGAAGCACAGTCTTACCTAAACCTCTCTTCTTCTCTCTTCTAAATGATTCTTCCTAAAGCTCTCAGATTTAGGGGCAGCACCTCTTAACTCTTCCCAGATGTTCCCAGAGAAGTCCAGACCTCCTGCCTTTCATTTTTCTGGAGGTACCATCATCAGGAGGGAAGATGCTCTCTGAAGAACGGATATTTGTGTGTGTCAACGCATTTATTGGATGGGTTCTCATCTTCCTCACAGGGAAAAGTTATTCTAAGCTGAACGTGGAATTTGAGCAGTCACATGTGCTACATATGGCCTGAAAGATGCTGCAGCTGCTAAAATATTTGGGGCAACTCTGCATCCTCCATTATACAGGAGAGCGAAGGTGAAAATCAGAGCCTTGAAGAACACATCGTGCCTGGCTTGAAGTGGTGCCATTAACACAAGAACAAAGTATAAACTCATCTATGAAAAAAACCCTTGCACAAGAGTACTTGAAGCTGTGCCTGCAACGAGTGTTTTCCACTCATAAAAAAGAATTTTAATTCTACAAAGGCTTTCAGAGCCTTTAGCTTTGCTTTTCTTTTTTTTTTTTTTTGACTAAGCAGACCATTAAATTCACCTGACCACAGTGAATCAGAAGCAGAATTTTTCAAAGCCAAATATTAAAGAAGACTTTCAAGACTTCTTTCACTTTGCTATAACGTTAATTGGATCTCCATATATTGGACATCGTGGAGAGGAAGAACACAACCACAGAGCTTTGCCAACTGATGATAAAGCCTTGCTGGGATTTTGTTTCTAGAAGCACCAACCCTTCGTAGCCAGAAAAGCAGAAAAGTCTCAGGTATGTAAAACATATCCCAATGAAACAAAGGGCTGGATTTTTTTTTAGAAATCCTCCACAYGATGGAAAGAGAACTCGTGGAATTTATCAGAATAATGCATCCCTCAGGGGGGTTTGCAAGGAACCGAATAAATAACAAATAACAAATAACAAATGTGCCCAGAATTGCAATTTCCTGCATTTGGAGAGAGGCCCTGGCACAGGGTGCCCAGAGCAGCTGTGGCTGCCCCTGGATCCCTGGCAGTGCCCAAGGCCAGGTTGGACATTGGGGTTGGAGCAGCCTGGGACAGTGGAAGGTGTCCCTGCCATGGCAGGGGTGGCACTGGATGGGGTTTAGGTCCCTCCCAACCCAAACCAGTCTGGGATTTTTCCCTGGAAGCATCCAAGTGTCCAAGCTGTGGCTGCCCCTGGATCCCTGGCAGTGCCCAAGGCCAGGYTGGACACTGGGGCTTGGTGCAGCCTGGGACAGTGGAAGRTGTCCCTGCCATGGCAGGGGTGGAATGACCTTTAAGGTCTCTTCCAACCCAAACCATTCTGGGATTCTCTCTAAGTTCATTACGAGTTAAACTTTACAAAAGGAAGGAGGAAATGGCTTTTCCATCAGTGCAACATTAACATTCCTTTTGTGAAAGTGTCAGCTCTCTGCTGCCATCCCYGCTTGTATCTCAGCCCCTTTTCACAGGTGCCATTTAACCAGTTCAAATCACCCCGCACAGGAATAAATCAATCTGAGAATGGAATGTCCATTAACACCTTTAATTAGGCTTATTGGACAAGCTGCCCGAGCCTTTTGGAAAAGAAAAATGTGGATCTTTACCAATCTAGAATTAAAAGAAATTTKCATTAGAATTACAGGCACTTAACTGTCTGCAGTGCTTATTCTGGGGAATAAWGCACTTCCAATTTTTCTGAAAATGCAGAGGAACTGCTGATTCCTCTCTCCCTGCTGCAGGGAGCCAAGGGCTGGGAGAAGATGGCCTTTGTTCCAGTATTATTAAGGGGCATCAGGAYAGAGGAGGCTATTTGCCTTCTCCTGATTTTCCTAAGTTACCTGCACAGGAAAAAAAAAAAAAAAGTAATTTTTAAGTTCCACACGTTGTATGTTTCAAACAAAAATTCCAAGCCTGGTTCTTTTTAAAATGTCACTCTAGAGTATTATCTGCTGGACAGAGAACATCCTCAGACACCAAAGGGAAGCATGTTGATGYCATTAGGGATTTATAAGTTTGATAACTATATATTTTATATATATATATATAATTTTTCAGGCTGCAAACACCTAATGTGACAATGCCCAAGGTTYTCAAAAAGGCAGCAGGTGCCAGGTGAGGAATTAAAGGGATTTGGTGACTCAGAGCAGAACTGATGCCTRTTCTGCACTAACTAATCAAGAGTCCATCTCAGAAGAGGAACAGACTGGAGAAAACTCCAGATTGAATCCCAAACCTCAGCACTGTTTTCTGTCGGTTCCACACAATTTACTGCTGTGTTTTCATTGTGTACTCACAGCCATGCAAAGGTCTGGGAGCTTTTTGTTCTTTCGGGGTGACACAGAGGCAGGAGGAGGAAACTGTGCAGATTATCGAAATCTGTAACATCRGGATGTTCAGATGCTGAGGGAGGACAATTTAAAAACAGCTCAAGAGGAGGAAGCACGAGGTGCTGGAGCTTTGCACCTTCCTTAAGCTGCTTAGCTCCAGATAAGGAGCTTATGCAACTTTCTTAACTCTGAAGAACACCCAGCAAGTGATGGCAAACAGTGTTCAGGTTAAGTTACACTTGGGACAGACACTTCAGGAGTCATTCTGAGCCCGCTGAAAAAAAAAAAAAAAAAAAAAAAAAAAATCTGTCCAGGAAAAGTCAGATGAGTCAGAGGAGATGAGTTCCACGTTTGTTTCCCTTGCATGGCTTGGGGAACGACACAGTAAACCCAGCTTCTCTGAGCATTATTTCACATTTCTAAGTGGAGCCTGCCTGTGAAGGAGCTGCTTTGTGGTGCTACTTCTGCAAGCAGAAGAGCTTCGGAAAGGAGTATAAACACTGCAGCCATTCACACCTACTGAGGGCCCCTCAGATTCTTCAGGAAAACAAACCTGGAAGTAAACCTATCAACCCACAATGGGCCCGTCAAGGGTATTTATGGGACAGGATAGGGACCAGGTCAAAGCCTTAAGGACCTACAAGAGGATGATTAAGTTCCATCCAAGGAATTGAATGAGTAACAAACAGGAGAGASACACTCCAGTCCTCTTGGCAGGCATTGAAGAAAGCATAAAAAAAGCTTGGAAAAGTCCTTTCTTTCACCTCAGTGCCTTCTGGAGAGGCACCAAATGCCACCAGGACCATTTCCAGTGGTGTCACACACCAGGTCAGGGCTCAGGGGGCTGGCACCAGTCCCCTGTCCAGCCAGGGGCTCCCAGGGCTGTGCTCCTGAAGAGGATGGAGCATTTYCTTATCAAGGTCACCCTCATTTCAGCTGCTTTGTAAAAAGACAAATTTGCAGAACAACTCTCCAGCCTCCAAGTGCGCCTGATGAAACACTGGAACCTTCCAATTTTGGGATTTCAGTGTGTGAACCACAGTTCTGTGGCAGGGAAGAACCTGCTACAGGAAAAAAAAAAAGTGCCAAGCAAAATCCACAATCTCTTATTCCAGGAGAAGAGGGCATGAAACTCTACTTATCCTTCATTTAACAGTGGCAGAAGAACAGCACTGCTAGATGTAACACCTCTTCTGTTTACATTTGAAGCTTATTGAGGAAAAGAGATGCTCAAGGAGACTATAAACCAGCTCAAAYAGCTTTTAAAGCATTACAAACACTGCTCTTCACTGGGGCCATAGCGATTTTTATTTTCTTCAGCAACAGCAAAAACAGTCAATGTGAGATTCAAAATCAAACAGCTACAAAAATTAGAGTGAGAAATTGAAACGCTGCGAGATCTATAAACAGATTAAGCTCCACAACTAAAAGGAAAACTACCGTGTGWATGCAACCACTTCAGGAAGTGCATTTGACTCTACAAACTGTTTGCCAGTCCTCTGTAAGGCTCCATTGCTTTTTCCACTATGATTCCAGCAGGATTTCTACACCAGGAAAGATGTGGCACAATCAATGAGAGGGACAGTGCTGAGTGAGAATGCAGCCCCTCAAAAAYGGGGGAGAAGAGGAAAAGAACTCTGGTTTACATTAATTTAGCTCCTTCTAGGACAAAAGCTAACAACTCTTGCTTAGTCAAGAGCAGAAAACAAACAAGTCAATGCCCAGGAATGGGAAGGGTTACACACGAGCAGCTGCCCCTCATCTTGTCCAGGAGGATAAAAACCCATTTAAGTGCATTTCCTCTGCAGGCAGGCAGYGATGGCACACAGCTCCTGGGGACTGTGAATGCAGCCCTGGGCTAAGACAGGTCCAGGAAAACCAAAATTTCACTCCAACACACAAAACTAAAGTTTTCAGCATGAATTTAGCCAGCCAACTTCCACCACTTTTAGCAGGAAGACACTAGGGCAAGCAAATCGAGGTACATSGTCCTTCTTTTAGGATCAATGATGCGATTCTGAGTCTAAAACAACAAAACATTTTCTGTGGGGTGGAAAGCTCAGCGTGCAAACAGCTTTTCACACACCACTGGCACACAAACACAAAGCTCTGCAGCATCCAGAAATCTTTATCCAAAGGAGGTGCACACTGCTAAAAACATCCACTTAAATGCTCAACTGATGCAGACTCCAAACCACAGAAATCTGGGGTCTTCTACTGATCTTAGCAGTGGAAAGGAATGCACCTATGCCAGGGGAGATGCTAATGATTCTTCATCCTGTTCCTCTAGAGCATTTGTTTTTAACAAGTGAAAACAATTATTATTTAATTGTCCAGCAGCCTGTTCCTAGAGCASACAAACTCCAGAGGTGAAGAGGTGCTGGTGACCTGGCAGAAATGTTCCCAATTACACCCTGCTTTATAAATTACCCTGGCAAAGCAAACATGCATCTACAGCCTTTGCTTTTTTATTGTCATTTACAACCTACAMCAACACACTGGGCTGAGATGTTAAATAAATAACCCAGGGTGCTGCAGAGAGCTCTCCTCCCACTCTGCTTTGCCCACACAACAATCTGCACCACACTCGCAGCAGCAGGCACCGAAAATTCCCCATTAAAGAAAGGAAAAGTCATCACAGGAATGCTGATATTTTAGTCCTGAGCTTTTGATGTGAAAACTGCACCAGCCAGGACCACACCAAGGGTTATTACCTGCTCCAGCACCTCATAAAAATCAAGTTTCCCCCCCACTCTGGCAAAAACAAACCCTGTTTTCACGGGTTTAGAAAGCAAGCAGATGGACAGGTGGGACAGACACATTCAGGTGACTGCACTGAGCTTTAAGAAGTCAGGATGAAATCCAAACATTTTGCAATATCCAGGGAAATAAACGGTGGTTTCTGCAACAACCACACCGGCTGGATTCGCTGCTTTCTCCCTATAAAATACTCCCCRGTAATATGTCATTAGAACAGGATTTTTCATCTTGCACACTTTACCAGGGATGCTGAGAGATGCCAACTTCAACAAATGG
Source organism: Mixornis gularis (assembly GCA_003546035.1). Taxonomy (NCBI): domain Eukaryota; kingdom Metazoa; phylum Chordata; class Aves; order Passeriformes; family Timaliidae; genus Mixornis; species Mixornis gularis. The sequence goes on from QVAJ01000395.1 coordinate 116,859, forward strand.
AATGTCTTCAAATGCAGAGATGCGTGATCCTTCTGCAAATGAACTATGAAAATCTGTATGCTTGCGAGCTGAACGGAATTTATCATTTACTGATCCACCCTGGATTGGATTAGACAGGAATTGCTCCTTATGTAGTCAACTACTGCAGTACACTGGAAATTACTGTCCTGACCTCAGCACGAGCAAAAGGGAGGCTGGACATGCTTCACATGAAGCCAGACTGTGGAAAACCAGTGGATTTTCCCCACCAGTTTACTCCAACGGGAGGTTTACAGCTACAAACAGCTGTAATTTATTGTATTTTACATTTCACAAAAGGCCTGAACATGTTGAGCAGTAATACCCTTCAGAATTGTCAAGGCCTATTGAAGTGAAATATGCTTCCCACATCAGGAACATGGCACTGTGATTTCAGCAGTGCAAGAAAAGCAATAGGATTTTTTTTTTAAAGAGTCAGTCACAAAAAAAACAGGAATAGTGAGAGGAGTGTTTTTAGAATAGTTAGTACCAGGGTGGCTCATTACCACTTATAATRTTGGTGGAAAAGGAATCAGGATTTAACCATAAAATTTTCAACGACGCTCAAACCACTGTTTCAAAACTACAGTCAAAATCAAGGTGTCTCACTTCTCTGTTAAAATTCAATGTACAGGTGTGTCTTTCCTCAGCCATGTATCTCAAAAACCAAAGGAACAGGATATAGGAACAGATCTATAGGAACAGGCAGGAGACCTGCCCATACCTGGTGCCTCTTGCAGTGCTGTGTCCATCACCCCTCCCTCAGCCAGAACAGCTCTGGACCCCACAGCTGCCTTTGTGCACTACACAACTGACTTCCTAGGGTTAAAAACTGCTTTATTTTGTTTTTTTCATTCAAACCCAGTGTGGAGGGACCAATCTGTGACAACTGAACCAGTTCAGCCATTCTGGACTCATTCTGCAAATAATCTGGGATGAGGAAAGCAGAGACAGCTGCTCACACTGGTGGTGATGGAGCCCTGCTCCATCCTCAGCTGGTGGAACTGCAGCAGATCAGGGAGCACAAGGTTCCCCAGGGAGGCTGGTGGCACTGTCTTGTAAGTCAGATTTCACTTGCACAAAGATTTTTTTTTTTCCAGCTCCTTCCTGCTCCCACCTATTCACTCCTTGCCATTGCAGTCAGCGCTTCCCCCTCAAACTGCAGCTCAGAAATGCATCATTTGGATTCTCCAGCAACCAAGAATGGGCTGAAAGAAAGAACCTCCCAGACAAGTCTGGTCATCCCTGCTTTTCTCTTCCTATTTCCACTCACTCCAAAGCCTTTTACAGCCCACATCTCATTTTCTGGGAGCCCCCCCAGCCAGGCAGCTCTGTTTGAAACACTCCATGATTTAGTCAAACACGGATAAAGTTCCTCCTGTGTGCAATTGGGATTAAGGAAACACTAAAATACACATCCAGGTTTCAAATCCTGGCTGTTCCCATGAAATGAGTTTCTCCAGAAGAGCACCAGCTGCAGGGAGGATTGGCCAGGGCTGAGCACAACTTCAGAAGTTCCCACCGCTGCTTCCCCCAGCTGGAAGTGCAACACCTCTGCCAGTTAATTAATTATTCTTTACATTAATTAACAGAGAAATTTTCCAAGAGAAAAAACACCTGGATGTTACAATTTGGGAAAAAAATCAGCTATGTCAAATGCAAGTATTAATTATTTTAGTGAACATTGTTATACTTTATTACATTTAAAAAGTGAAACTTTYGGGGTATAAAACTAACTGCTCTTTAAAAATAAAGCCAATGCTATAAACCCTATGACCTGCATTTCAAATGGTATTTTCTCACACCAAATTTCACTGTACGCTAATAAAATACCAACGAACTCCATTATTTTATCAGCTGCCCACCACCTTCACTCTTCACTCAATCAAGAAGACTGAGAATCCAGAAGATTTTTGAACTCCTGSAAATTCTCCTCACTCTGTGTTAAAACTTTTCTTTGTATCAGACAGCACATTAAAACAAAATACATCTATACCCAGTAAATTTCAGTTGACTGTAGTCACAGCTCAAAGGTTGGGTTGTTTTTTTTCACCCTTCCCACTTTTGTTACCTCAACAATCCTYTCCTGGATGCATTTCTGTTTGAAAGGGCATCAACTCTGATCTGGTTTTCATCTGTCTCAGTGGACAAGAGAACTGTGTGGCTTTTGGAGCTCTGAATCAGAAAAGTCCTTCTCAGCCTATGCAAACCTGCAGCCTTTACCTAACTCTTTTCCTGCCTAAGACACATTACAAAGTATCACTGATAATTATTTAATTTTTTTCCTGCAATTCKTTTTCCTGCACCACATCCTATAAAACGGGGACCATCAAATCTCCACTGAAAAGTTTGGGCTGCAATTCTAAACAGCTTCACCAAACCAAAGGTGGAGATGTCGGCACACGAGGGAACTGCAGCTCTTCCAATCTCATTTTTCTGCATCCCAGTTGTTTTTCAGTGGGATAATCACTGACTGAACTATCCCCRGGTTGGCTGAGGGAGGGAAACTTCAGCTGGAGAGCTCCAAAACAAAACAAACAAACGAAAACACCTGAAAAAAGAACTGCTGCCACTGAAGATATATTTTAAGGACAACAACAAAGCACCAAGGCAAGTCCATTTCCAGAGTCAGTTTCCTGTAGAAACATTTAGTTTCGAAGAACCAAAACAAAGTTCCTAAGCTTCTTCAAACAAAAGTCAATTTCAGAGCATCCTGCTGTTTATGTTTAATCCATCTTGACTTCACCCATGCACAACAGGAGCTTAAGCAACACTTGCATCACACAAGTCCCTTGAAAAAGTCATTTCTCATCACTTGTATCTCCAGTCGTGTTCAATGTGTGTACGCATCCCACTGGTTTCCCTACAGGAACTGGGACATTATGGATCTGACCTGGCTCCAAGCTGAGCACCAAGGATGAAAAATTGCTTTACAGATGAACAAACTTCCCATTTTCCTTGATTTTCTAGCAAACCAAGACCAAGCTTGTAGTTATTTCTCAAATCATCCAAAGTCAGGAGTGATACTGTCACCTCCAGCCCCAGTCATTCCTAATCACTAATAAGTTCCCTGTCCCTGCAGGCTCCTCACACACTCCTCACACCACTGTGAATACACAAAAAATCCTGTTCGCAGACTGCAGTTGATCTGTGTCTTCTGGTATCAAAGCAAATCCTSATAATCACTTCCACACATATAAAACCACCGGCTTATGTCACTTGTAAGACTCAGCCTCTTCCAGGAAGAACAGTAAAAAAGATTGAATCTATTTGCAGAAACCTCCCGTTGCTGTACCACAACAACATTAAGATGTTCTTGTGGTATTGCAACGGGAAAATTCCCACAAGAAACACCACAACAACATAAACATAAACAACATCAAAGACTCGCTCAGAAAAAAAAACAAACAATCAAAACCACCGCCCCTGCACAAGTGGTTGGAAGCATTTGTTTGTGGGTGGAAACTCCAACAGAAGCATTACAGAAAAGTGACAGGGAAATATGGCACTATTCCTTAGCTACAGTGACGTGATCTGCAGGAATTYAAAGAACAAGTTGTTTAGGTAGGTCCATGTGTCACATCCAGCTCGAGGATCTGCAGGGCGTGCAGCCAGCTGAGTGCATGATAAGATTTCTGGACAARACCCCAAGTGAAGGGACCAGCATTGGAGCTGAGTAAGTGACAGAGCTACAGGAATCACCAACCAGAGCTTGTCATCACCCCAGCAGCTCCAAACCCCCAAAATCGAGTGGTGCAACTGACGTGATCTGCAGGAATTTAAAGAACAAGTTGTTTAGGTAGGTCCATGTGTCACATCCAGCTCGAGGATCTGCAGGGCGTGCAGCCAGCTGAGTGCATGATAAGATTTCTGGACAAGACCCCAAGTGAAGGGACCAGCATTGGAGCTGAGTGAGTGTCAGGGCTACAGGAATCACCAACCAGAGCTTGTCATCACCCCAGCAGCTCCAAACCCCCAAAATCGAGTGGTGCAACTGACGTGATCTGCAGGAATTTAAAGAACAAGTTGTTTAGGTAGGTCCATGTGTCACATCCAGCTCGAGGATCTGCAGGGTGTGCAGCCAGCTGGGTGCATGATAAGATTTCTGGACAAGACCCCAAGTGAAGGGACCAGCTTTGGAGCTGAGTGAGTGTCAGGGCTACAGGAATCACCAACCAGAGCTTGTCATCACTACAGCAGCTGCAAACCCCCAAAACGTGATCTGCAGGAATTTAAAGAACAAGTTGTTTAGGAGGTCCATGTGTCACATCCAGCTCGATGATCTGCAGGGTGTGCAGCCAGCTGGGTGCATGATAAGATTTCTGGACAAGACCCCAAGTGAAGTGACCAGCACTGGAGCTGAGTAAGACCAGGACTGGAGCTGAGTAAGATCAGCATTGGAGCTGAGTAAGTGACAGAGCTACAGGAATCACCAACCAGAGCTCATCACCACCCCACAGCAGCTCCAAACTCCCAAAATCAAGTGGTGTAACTGACGTGATTTTCAGGAATTTAAAGAACAAGTTGTTTAGGTAGATCCATATATCACATTCAGCTCGAGGATCTGCAGGGTGTGCAGCCAGCTGGGTGCATGCTCGGGTTTCTGGACAAAACCCCAACTTAGGTCATCAGCATTGGAGCTGAGTGAGTGCCAGGGCTACAGGAATCACCAACCAGAGCTCATCACCACCCCACAGCAGCTCCAAACCCCCCCAAATCCAGCAGTTTAACTTCCTTAACATAGAAAAAACCCAAGCTTCAGATCAGCTAGACAAACCCTACCCGTTCTATTCGCTGAGGTGCCATCCACAAAACCCACTCTGGAATATCCCCATCGCTATTGCCAGATCCTGTGCTCCAAGCAGCACCTCCAGCTGCTTTATTCCCAGAAAACACCACTGGCTTCCAGCTCCAAACCTGCACTTCATCCATCCCCTGCAGTACCAGGCAATGCCAGAGTAAGAGAGAGAAGCAGAAGGAACGTGGATGCTGCGGGAGCCCTGAGGAGCAGGGAAGAGCCAGCGTGGCAGGACAGAGCTCACAGCACTCTGTGCCCTTAGTGCAGCCCCAGCATCAATTCGGCAGCATTTTGGCAAGAGTTAAACACCTTCACCAGTCATTCCCCTCAAATGCTTTCACAAATGCATTTGCCAGATTACTGTGGGAAGTCTCTTGCATAATAAACAACTTTCTGGAACAATTCCACGTGGGGTAGTAMCATACTTTCAGTGCTTACAAGTTCAGTATTTCCATTCCTGAATTTAGTATTTTGTTCATAATTTCCCACACACGTTTAAAAAATACATCACTGAACAAGCCTGGCATGCAGCTTAAGCTAGAGTTCAAGTTTCTCTTGCAAAATACAGCAGTCAATACTTYGGGAAGTTTCTTGTCGCTCATAAGGTCTTGGTTTTGATTTCTGCACTCACAATAAAAATACTGACATTCTTTCCCCTCGTGTAAAACACGCACACCGAGGACAGCTAAAAAACCAGGAYTGATTCTGTGCATGTGTCAGTGGCACCAGTAAACTAATCCTGACTAACCAGTTCCCACCCAAAGCTACTGCTGGATCATTCCCCAACAAAATGGTGCTTGGATTTGGGTTAACCACAGCCAAGGCACCACGCTGGATTGGCAACAAGGTCACACACACATCACGGTGCTGGGGACGCCAGCAGCCCGCAGCCAGCCAGGTACGAACCGCAAACGTAAAGGTGCAAGAGAGGAGGCAGTGCAGTGGGTAGAGAAGGAGCAGCAGAGCAGTGGGTAGAGAAGGAGCAGAGCAGTGGTTAGAGAAGGAGCAGCAGAGCAATGGTTAGAGAAGGAGCAGCAGAGCAGTGGGTAGAGAAGGAGCAGCAGAGCAATGGTTAGAGAAGGAGCAGCAGAGCAGGCGAACCCTGCCGAGGATGCTCGGGGAGCGGAGGCAGCGGCTGTGCCGACCCACGGAGCCACCGCTGAACTTGGCGGCCAGCTCGGTCTGCAAAGTTCCGCGATCGCCAGGATTCCCTCAAACCCGAACGGCCGCGAGGGACGTGCAGAAAGAGAGAAATTCTCATTCGAGAGGGAAAACGAAAAGGCTTTTCCAGGAGCCTTCACCGGCGTGGTGCGGGGGTTGTTTCGAACCAACACTCCAGATGCCCGCCGACACCAGAGCTGGGGGCGAGCTCCCGTACGCGCCTTCTCGCTTTCGAGACAATTAGCACTTAATTAAAAGCAAAGCCAGAGCYGCTCAGCATTAGAACTTGAGCAACTCCAGACTCAGAGCAATTCTAGGAGGGGGGAAAAACCCAAACCCCGTGCAAACGCTCAGCCCAGCAGCAGCCGCACGCTCCGGCATCGCCGGAGCCGAGGAGCATCCCCAGCCCTCGGGGGAGCCACGGGCGCCTGGCGGAGCCCTCGCCCCCGGGACAGGCGGATCGGGAGGGGACAGCAGCTCCCTGCAGGSAGGCGAGGAGCCTCGCAAATGCCACCAGCGAGCATCAGCCAGGCGGRCAGCGGCACGTACCGAGCGCCCGTGCCTGGCGCTGCATCTCCCAGCCCGGCACGGACCCTCCCGCGGCACCGCGTCCSTGTCCCCGGTACCCGCTCCATCCATCCCCGCCGAGGGACGCGGGGGGCTCGGCGCCGCGCTCAGCCGCTGCCCAACTTTGTTCCCCGAAGTTGCCCACCTGCAGCCGAGCCTTTCCAGCCGTCGCAGCGCTGCCCTTCCCCGCGGAGCCAGCGCCGTAATCCTGCGGCTGCCGCGGCTCCCGGCGCCTCTTCTGGAGCGGCGCTGGCCGCGGCTGCCGGCGGCGGGGCGGGCCCGGCGCGATCTCCCGCCCACCGATCCTCGCAGATCCTTCACGGTTCCTCACCGCCCCGGGGCTGGACAGCCCAGCCCAGCCCGGTAGAGCCCAGCCCAGCCCCTCCGGACGCAGCAGGGCCCGCTGGCGCCGGGGATGCTCCGCTGGCGGCGGCCGTGGTTCCCCCGAGAGCCCCCGCTGGACCCGCCCGCTCAGGGTGGATGCGCTGCCGGGGAAAGTTGGGGCGTTATGGCTTAAATAAAAACTCCATCTCGTTTCTGGGCTGGAAGCCCAGGGAAAGAGTCAGGTTCACGTAGGTCGCTGTGCAGGAGCCGGGTGGAGGTTTTA
>QVAJ01000395.1:124820-141605 GCA_003546035.1 Mixornis gularis
CACTGTCCCAGGCTGCTCCAAGCCCCAATGTCCAACCTGGCCTTGGACAATTCCAGGGATCCAGGGGCAGCCACAGCTGCTCTGGGCACCCTGTGCCAGGGTCTCCCCACCCTCACAGGGAGGAATTTCTTCCCAATATCCCATCCAGCCCTGCCCTCTGGCAGTGGGAAGCCATTCCCTGTGTCCTGTCACTCCACACCCTTGTTAAACAGCCTCTCTACATCTTTCCTGTAGCTCCTTCAGGTCCTGGAAGGCCACAGTGAGGTGACCCCAAAGCTTCTCCTGTCCAGGTGAACAATCCCAGCTGTGCCAGCCTTTCCTCCCAGCCGAGCTGCTCCATCCCTCTGCTCATCCTGGAGTCTCCTCTGGGCTCTCTCCAGCAGCTCCAGGTGCTCCCTGTACTGGGACCTTCCCAGAAGGGAGAAAGGACTTGATGGCTGTCCTTTTCTACACAGAGGAGTTCTGGACAGTGCGGTGATGCTTTGCTGTGGTGGCATAAGGAGCAAGGACGTGAGGAAAACAATTTGCCTCTTCAGCAAGTGAGATTTAAGTCACTGCCACCTCCGTTTCCCTTTCTGTCCAGTTGTGTCATGAATTATTGAAATGTGCTGGCTGAGAAACAAAGACATCTCCTCTGGGGATAGCAGAGGCTTGACACAGCATCTGTTGACCCAGACTTGGTGTAGGAGCCCTGACCTGAAGAGATGTCCTTACTTTCCCATGCATGTGCAGGTCTATAATTAAGAAATATCCAGCACAGAAGTGTAGCCACTTCTGTAATGAAATGTGGAACTGGTCTGAGGAAGGGATGTCAAAAAATAAATTAGCTCAGAAAAACAAGATGCATTTTTAATTGGCAGAGTGGGATCAAATAAGACTCGTAGAGATGATAGAATTACAGGGATTTAATGAGTTACCATGGGCTGAGCACAGAGATTTGTRGCAGTGAGGTCCAGCTCAGCCCTGGCACGGAGCAGGAGGGTGCTCTCAGCCTGTTTGGAGCTGATGTAGCACAGTCTGATAACCCCACCACATCTCTGAAACTCCACTTTGGGCTTTTGCCTGGACAATAATACTAATTTTCAGTTATTTTTGCACAAAACCTTTGCTAGGACTGGGGTCAAGCCTCAGTTCCCCAGRAAGCTCCAGCTGAGGTGGGAGCGGGGTGTCTGTGAACTCCCGTGTGGGGCAGAGGCAAACCCCAAATGCAGATTTGGCTTCCTCAGAGCTCTGCTGGTCACGTCACATTCACAACACCTGAGTCTTATGAGAGCTGACAAGGTCAGGGACCTGTGGCACAGCTCTCCACATGGAAATATCAGCTTTAGCTGTGCAAGGCCAGCGTGAGAAGGATAGCCTGTGTTTTTATGCCTGACCGACCCCAGAGGCTGTTCGAATTTTGAAAATGYATCCTCCAGTTTGCTTTGCCTGGTGTCCTTTGTCACCTCCAGCCCAGCCCCATCTTTGGATTCCTGTGGCCAACTAATATATTTTTTCAATTTCAGTTAAGTCAAGGACTTCAACTTCCCATCATAGGTATCAAGTTAAGCCACATAAAAGATGCTTTTATTTTAAGTTTGTCAGAGAGGCACTTTATGAGATTGTGAGGTTGAAAGGAAGACTCTAATCTTTAAGATGACAAGTTAAAAAGGACAAAACCCACTCTTCCCCTCACTTATTTTCCAGCAACCCAGGCATGCAGAAATAGTGGGTTTGTAAGTGCTTTCCCTGTATTCATTTCAGAAAACACAGCAAAGCTGCAGTGTCACCATGTACTTACTGAAGGGAAGCAATTTGCAGACAGTGAATTCTCTGAGGTTACCTGGGATGTTTTCACACAGCCCCTGAGCCTGTGCTGCCCTTCTGCCATCTGGGGCTTCTGAACCCACTGCAATATTCACATTCAATAATAACAACTTAATTGCCAGTCTCATGCTCCTTCCAACTAATGATTTGGTTTTTTTTCATTTCCACTTGTCATTCAGACATCACTGTMGACAGCTCTCTGAAATTACATGTGAAGAACAGCAATGTTTCCACTCTAGTGTTGTCTAATTAATGCTTCCTAAGAATCAAAGTGTGGAAAAAAGCCCTGCACAGGTGTGAGATGGTACATGAAGATCATATTTAAACTTCCCAATTAATAATTTGTTTTGAAGACCTGGCTTAACCCTGCCCATCCTGATGGCAGCTGGTGTAGACATAAATTAACTACACCCTCTCACTGTTCTTTGCTTTAGTTGCTGTGTCCATTTCCAAGCAGTTTTTCCAAGTTCATGTTTTCACCAYGTGGGTTGCCCATATGACTTTTGTGTCCCGCTTTGACAAACCTTGTTTTTCAAATTCTAGACRGGAATTTAGCCACCAGTAACAAGCAGACTCAGATACACCATAAATTCCTCCAGAAAAAAAAAAAAAATCAATCAGTGCTTTTCTCCCAGCTGCTTCAGCTTTTGAAGAGTTTCTCTTAGCACTGGCAGAAATGCCAAATAACTCACCTCAAGCTTAAGCTGAACTTGATTTGTAAAACCTCTCTAGGACATTGCCAAAGTGAGATCTTGCCAATGGGGCTCAATGGACCATTAGTCTGGTCTTACCACTGGAAATCACTATCAGTTTCAATTAACTGAAACAGCCACTTGAAAGTAGAATATTAAAAATAAATTTAACACCTGTTGAAAATTTAGTTTTCAGTCCTTCTAGGTGTGAAGGTTAGAGCAGCCCACCTTTTCCAATCACACTTGCAGGCATAATAGTGTCAATGCAAAAATACATGGACAAAATACAGGATGCAGTTAAGTGAGTAGAAAATCGACTCTTTCCCGTTATGCTTATGGGATTCTTATTTAAAGAGAAGTGCTTAATGTCAGTTTAATCTTCCTAATTTTTAAGTGATGCTTCCCTCCTTAAGCTGCTGCTGATACCAACTAATCTGAGGCCTTGATCWGCAGGCACAGTTAAGAGATTGTGCATTTCTCTGGAGATCGAGGTCAGCGGTAACAACTGGGGTTTTTTGGAATATCTGTATCACAAGCCAGGGGGAGACTCCTTGGTGTGGTGGTGCCACAGGATAAACTTCATTCACTGCCTTGCCTGGCCCCTGGTCACCAACATGCTCCTCGTGCCCATGGCCAGCTGGATTTTTCCCCCACTTTGGATAATCCTACTCTCCACAGGCCTGGGAGGTGTTATCTTAAAATAATTCTGTTCTCAGAAGCAGCCAGCACAGCTCTGGTCCAATTTCACTGAATTCAATGGTGACACTTCCTTTGGCATCGAACCCGATTGATTAAATCACCGAGCATCTTAAAATTCCCATTTCATTGCCTCCATGAGCTGCTGCTCGTGTTAATAAATGGGAGAGTGCAACTGGTGTTGGGAGCAGCAGGAGGAAAGGGCCGGAGGGGGGGAGGCTTAATGAGAGGCCCTGTCTGTGTTAAGGAAATTAATTCTGTGGCTGGATTAAAGTGCAGCCCTGGAAGGCTCACTTTGCCCTGACAGAGCCTGCATGAAGGGTTTACACCTCTGTAAAAACCCCAGTGCTGTTCTGGGGATGCAAATGTCCTTAATGCAGGCAGGACCTGCAGCAGGCCACAGTGACTATTCCAAAACCCATCAAAGGAAGTGGATTATGTGCAATTGTGCTGGAGAACAGCGCACAGAAAGAAAATGATAATAGGAAGGTTAAGTGCCCAGCAAGTGCAAACTGATATACAATATCTTGAAATCACAGAGAAAGAAAATTAAAATGGGGAAATGATTTCACGTATAGGTAGATGGAGGCATAAAAGCAATCTATGAACTCAGAGAGGGAGAGCAATGAGAGTGGGGCTGTCAGATGTGCAGCCTTTTCCCCATTAGAAAGAAGTGATTGAAGGCTAATTCCTATAAACAGGCAATTTTAGTTTTGTCATTATTTCAGGGTTGGGGTTTTTTTTTTGACTCTGCTTTTGTGTGTCGTTGAAATATTTGTGTATTAATAGCTACTCATTTTAATAGCATTACAGTAATTTGAACATCTGCAGCTACCAGGCATTAAAATACGATCACTCCCCTATATTTCAAGTTATTTTTTGCAGTACTTCTGCCTGATTTTGTCACACCCATTAAAATGCAAGGGATCAGTTCTTATCATTACCCATTAACTGGCAACCTTGAGCTGAAGTGTTCAGCAGGAACCAGCCTGATGCCTGGAGGCCTGGCCAGCGATTCAGTGGAAGGCAAAGACATTTTATGGCTGTCCTGGAAGCTGAGTGATGGGCTGTGTAACTTTCCTAATCAAATCCAATTAAACACAAGATTATATTCCCAYCACCCCTGCCATCCTTTGTTCCAACAAATTGCCTGATGTACTATTCAAGTTTGCTAAATATGGAACGTTTCCTAAATGAGAGGTTTTAATTCCACCAAAAGCTCAGCTTAGTTTATTGAGGAAATGAGAGGTTTTGTTTAGAGTGTTGAGGGGCTCTCACAGGGCAGGAGGATCTCTGTGGAGGAGAAATTACTCCTCTCCTGGGCTCCAACTGATTTTTGAGGAGGTGAACCCACAGAGGATAAAGGAATCCAGAACGTGAYTGTGGATTTGCTGCTCAGGGGATGAAGACAAAGACCAAAGCACAGGAAACCACTGCCAGTAGAATGTGGTTGGTAAATGTTTGACCAGCAAAGAAATACTCCTGAAAAGTGCCCTGAAATGTGATCACTGGCACTGTCATGCCAGGGAGGAGAGGAGAAAACAGCAGCTCCTTCTCCTTCCCTTCTTAACCTCAAGAGATTTTTCATTCTACTCCAAAGAGCTTAACTCATATTTTTAAAGTGATTTCTGTAATGGGACAATATTTGCTCGCAAATGTGATGCAGGATTTTTTTCCCAAGCTTTCCCTCCTAGCTGGGGAATTCATGGCAGCCAAACATCAAGAACTGTCTTCATCCCTTCAGCCATTTCTTACAGAGAACCTTCAATGCAGTCAAGGAGTAATTCTGTGGAACTTTAAAAAGCATCTGACACTTGAAATGTTAATATGATAAAGTAGGATCAGGCTTCAGCATTATGCAGTTTCATTCATGAGTTAGCTCAGGCATCCCAAACATGTCTGAGGGGAGGAAAAGGTAAATGCATTTAAATCCTTTGCCAGCAGGATCAGATGCAGCCAGATAAAACAAGGAGCATAAATAACAGTGACCTGGAAAGGAACAAAATGAAAACCAGCCTACCTGAGAGATAAACAAGGCAAAAAAAGGACCCCGGGAGCTTGGATTTGGTGAAGTATTTCAGCCACATTTACATTTGTCTCCATGAAAACACACGCTCTTAATTCCTGCCCAGGTTAAGAATACTTCCCTAAATCAAATATTAATAATTTTGAGATCTATAAATACCCTGATGGGGAAAACTCTGCATCAGTAATGAAACTCTGCATCAGTAATGAATACAAATGACCCTGTGCAAATGTCTTTGAGCAGGGAAAATAAGGAAAACAGCATGTCAGTGACCTCCAGCCAGAATGTCCCTGCAGCTCAGGGCACTTGTGAACCTTAACACGTTGAAAGCAGACTTTCAAATACTTGGAGAATGTTAAAATAAAAGGAAGATTCCAAGAKAATTCAAGCTGATGATGTATTATTTCCCCAGTTCCTGCTGTCGATCGTTCTCGTGCCCCTCTCCCAAACACAATTCCATCCATGGCTGGCAATTTTCTACCTTCTTCAATAATTCTGTCAAATTTGCCTTGAGTGCTGGTTGGCTGGAAGATAACATCTCTAATTTCAGCATCAGAATCAATCCAATATCAGGTTTGCTACTCACTGAAACCCTGCACGGAGCTGGCTCCAAAAATTTAGAGCTGTTGGCCAGAAAGTGGAAGAAAACAAGTTACTGTGKTTTTTTTCTGTGTTGTATTAAACTTTGTCCCACCGGATGCTCTTTCTGTTAATTAATTTTTCCTTTACAATTCCAGGTAAGCTATTAATCTGTTGACTTGAGGATTTTTCAAAGCCTTTCCAGAAATAAACTCTGGGATGAAAGGATCCTAAGCTATGCATGGAGAGTAGAACTGCTGTTTTGTCATTTTCAAGCCCGTGGTTTATCCCAAGCCTCTCTAATTCCCTTTACATGGATGTCAGATGGAATAATACAATGAAAAATTACCCCAAGATTCAGTTTCCCATTGCAGAGGGGATTTGTACAGAAAGTTTACCGAGTTTTTATATAAAATTTGATTAAAAAGTCACGAACATTCCAACTCCTATTATTTAGAAGCAGAAAATTAATGGGGGTTTGGGTTTAAATTAACACTGGTTTTATTCTATTCATGCACCTCCATCTCATTATCTTTCGTTCCCTTAATCCCATTGCCCAAAAATTTGCTTTCTGATAGTGAACTCGACAGAAACTCTCAAACACTCTTGCAGTTGTGGAATGCAAAATCATTTAAATAACATTATTTTTGCTATTAGCAGTTCCTGGATAATACAGGAAAATGCCACAACATTTTCATTATTGGAAATGGATGGGGGATTTTTTCCCAATGAATTTTTAAATTGCCTCTATTATGGCCCGCTGTGTACGAAATAAATGTGATTTAAACTGTTGTGCCCTCTACTGGCATAAAGAAAATCATGAAAAAAGAGAAAGAAATCCCTTGTTTCGAGATGTTGTACCAAAACACGGCGCCCAAATCAACTTTTTGTTGTTCCTTGGGGTTTTTTTAATTATGTTTTAGTCACATTTGAAGACTGGATTATTTTTATCATTAAATCTTAGCACATTAATWGCTTAGAGATATCATTTTCTAAAAAATAAAAAAATCTGTTTACACTGTTAAGAGAGTATAAAAAGGCTTTGCCATAGAAGAATATGATGGTGGGGAGGGTGTGTTTACACAGTTAAGAATGACTTCTTTTTTATGAGACTTTTAAGAGCTGTGCTATCAGAGACCATGAGAACAAACCCRTGTGACAAAGTCCTTGATGAAGTTCAGAGCGACTCTGGAGCATTCATTTGAAAGAAAATCTGTAGGAGTTGATGCACAATGTGAATTTGAATATAGAATTTCATGTAATACAGGAGAATYGAGACCTCACCCTCTGCTGAAACCCTTCTAATCAACCCTTCACCTCCCACTTTAAAGAAAACTCGATTTTTCTGTCCTATCCCCCACTGCTGCAGTTGTCAACTGGCATTAAAGTGGAATAAAAAAGAAACAAAACCATCCCCTTCGGTGAGGAACTCGCATGCTGCAACTTCCCAGCATGGGCAGGATTAGTCAGGGATKCTAATTGCAATCCTAATTGACAGATTTATGCCATAACATGGAATCCATTCAGCACAGTGGCAATAATGGTCATATCTAAAGGAGCTGTGGGGAGCAGCCCTGTGCTGGSAGTCAGCTCCACTCTTTCCTTCCAGCCTGTAGGAACGCATCAGATCYCTCATTTTTCACCTTTTGCAAAATGTAGTTTCAGGCTGGAGATTAAATGGATACCAGACCACAYGGAACAGAGAAGAAAAAGAAATAATTACATCCCAGAAAACTTAATAATCAGCAGATGAAGGGGCCAGGGTACTCTTGCCCCTTTTTTTGGCTCCAGCATTGTACCTCTGCAGTGGAAAGAGTTTGTTTACCAGCAGAATCCAAATCATTAATCACAGAATTAAGTTATAATGTCCCCTCTGAGTGGCTTTATCCATAAGGACCTGCATCTGGAGATGAGGTGGGGACAAATAGCCCGGGGTCAGCCTTCAGAAATCTCAGGCTGCCATTAAGGGCTTCATTCCAGAGAAAACTGCACTGCCCAAATGAGCTGTAATCACAGAGGAAAGCAGAGGATGGACTTGTGCTTAGCACACAATTCTTTCTGCCAACTTCTCTGTGCTGAACTGTGTCACAACAGAAGAAAATATCAGTGTCTCATGCATGACTGTTGCTTTGAGCTGCTGTGTGTTTCAAACATATTTAGCTTAATTGCAGAACCTTTTTCTGGACAAAAAAAAAAAATTCCCTTAATATTCTAAGTTRGGAATCTACTGTGTGTCTTTGCTGAATCACTGGAAAGAAGAATATTTTTTATGTATCCCAGGAATCTCAGAGAAGAAAGACAATTCTGTTGCCATGATCATCTCCACCCTGAGCCTGGTGACCAAACTCTCGACCTTCAGGCAGCAGTTGCAGACAAGTTCATTCCTTGCTGCTGCCATGAGCTGCATGGGGCAGTTTGGGCTTCACTAAGTGGACTCTAACTTATTAATTGGTTACAACAATTAGACAGAGTGCCCAGGGCTCGGTGGCCCTTGGTTACATGTGGGTCAATCATAGAAATTCATTCCCCTTCATCCACACAGCAGAGCTGCTTCCCCGTTCCTCTGCCCAGCTCCTTGTCTCTGGCACAATCCCAGCTCTCTGTGAAATGAGAGTGGAAAGATTTTCCCTCCCTTCCACGTTTTGTTGATATCAGRCATTTTCTGTAGCCATAACTCCCATGATGGGAATGCAGGTAAAGGACATCTGAGAGGGAAGTGCTGAAGTGGCCTGGCCCTGAGAGGGAGAGAGGGATTGAGCTGGATCCTTCCCTGAAACTCCCTGGTATAATAAATTCACCACAGTGCTTTACTCTTCTCACTTCACCACAGGAGCATCTCCCAGACTCAGAGAGAACAGCCTCACCCCACAGGGCCACCTGTGAGGGGATTTTCCTGTTTCCTTCATAACACACCTGTGATGTGAACTCGCAGCTGAACCCCCACTCCCATGGTCAGGGAGGGCAGTGCTGGGGCAGCTCCTCAGAGCAAAAAGCCCTCAAAGGAACTCAGACAAGCCCAAACCTACAAGCAAACCTAGATCCCACGTTCTGTGACCACCCAGAGCTCAGTGGTGAWTGTGGACAGCAGTGCTGTGATTACCTGAGCAGCCTGGGGCACTCACCTGGGCCTTGGGTGAGGCTCCTGGGGGAACACCTGGAGATGGCAAATCCTGGGATGTGTCACGGCATCTTCAGGCACGGTGTCATCTATGACTGCTAAAACTGGACCCCTGAGAACTTCATTTAGCTGCTCACCTCTCTGCAGCTTGCTTTCTCCTCTCTTGTCTGGCCTTTGGTTTAGAATTCTTTCCCTTCCTGCTGCTGCGATTTTGCTGTTATGGGAACTTTGCAGTAGAGAAAAACAAACAGATCAGTGTTTGATGTTGCGCTCTCTGTTTAGAAGTTTGTTTTCCTTTCTTGTTCCATTGCATCAATATTAACATGTTGATTCATAAGCCAAATAAATAAAGGCTATAAATACGTTCTTTCTGTTTTGTTTTTTTTTTAAATTGTGAAACCTCAAAGTTACAGTTCCCACAGCAACTGCACAATGTGCACATATATTAAAGGCAGGGATATTGCCACCCAAGGCAGCAATCAAATATGCATGAGGGACTTATTTACACATGAGGACTGCGAGTTTGAAATCCTAAAATCAAGAAGCACCTTGGATSTATCCCTGATGCTCTGTTGAGGATAAAAATCAGAACATGTTGGTCCTTGTGGGCACAGGGGAACTCAGACTTGCCCTGTGCAGAAGTGCTTATGGATAATGGGATGGTGGTRACTTTACCAGAGCTAAAGATGCTGTGGATAAAGTAATTACTGTAATTAGCTGAAATTCACAGCCAGAAGGTGTCATAACAACCAAAGCATTATGAACAGAAATCATTGTTCACCGTCCTGATGATCCTTAAATGCTGTGAAATGCTGAGTTTGATTGAACAGGAGTGAAGAGTGCTCTGTATGTTGGGGAAGTTCGTGCTATCCAAATGCTGTATCTTTTGCCATGAGTTGATTTAATCCTGGTTTCTGCTCCTCCACCAACTACTGGCTAATCAARATTTCTTTTTCTAGGTCATGAATTCAGCATTTCAGCCCTTCCCCTTGTCCAGCACCGGGATGTCAGTTTGTACCAAAGGCTGCTCTGCTGCAACTGATGTTCTTCTCTGAGCCTTGCCATTTCCAACCCAGGTTTTCCAACARTGCAGGCAGTGCTGGCATTGCACCCTGAGCCAGGAATTTGGGCATSTCCCTCAGCAACAGAGTTGCTCGTCAATCCAGTTTGCCTCCTGCTAATGAGGAACTGTCCAGAGAGCCTCTGGGAGGTGCCCTGAGAGAGAATTCAGATTTAAAAATGTAACAGTATAGATCATCTTCTTTTCCATGGTCTGTTATTACCAAGAGTAGAGGCTRTAGGCATCAGATTTCAGTGATAGAAAGAGAAGCAGCGTGTCATCAAGTGACTGAATTCTTGGTGCCATTAATCTCTTACAATCTAGTAATTAAAAGGAACTGGAGTTTTCCAGAATTTGAAAGGAAGAGCCATTAGCATGTTTAACTATAAGCAGCTGGATATTTTACAGGCAAAAATTGGCGAGTGTTGATTAGTTTTGAGGCCTTTGCAGCCCATCTCAGCTGCTCTGGCAGTTCTCCTCCAGAACTCACACCGGGGACAGGATTTATGACCCAGAGGAGAGCGCTGTCCTCAAGTGTCACCTTGAACCTGCTCATACAGATGGGCTCATGCATTATCCTCCACATCCCTCACAATCAGCACCAACACGTGCCACGTTGTGTGAGGCCACAAGAGCCTGGTGTCTGTTTCTGTAGAGAAGGCATCAGATTTGTTTTGATGGAAATAAGAGTGATTAGCATAAATTTACCTTACCACAGGGACGACATTTGAAAGCAGTTGTATCAAAGCACCATCATTTCTGTGGAGCAAGTTTGTGCTGCGCCGTGAAGGATGCCTTTTAAAATGCTTTTATTTCTCTGAAAAGCAGCAGGAATTGCCAGGCAGATAATTTTTCAAAAATGTTCCAGGATTTCTTATGGATATTAATTTCTGTTTAAGCCTCTCCAAACTTTGGCAGAAAGACAAGTTTCATTTTTCTCTAACAATTCTTTTAGTTCTGCAGATGTTGTAGCCAGATTGGCAATAAATTTTGCTGGAACAGTTAACTCAACTTAGGGAAAGGTGCTGTTATTTAATATTCTGTTCCTGTCTCACCTTTTGAACCTTAATTTATAGGTGGTGTCTTTTATAGCTACCATTCCATATAAGTCTGCAAAACTTATTAGATTATTATGTTCTCTGCCAACCAAAATCTGATTGGTTTTCTTAATAAATATCTTTAGGAGCATGAGCATTAAACACAGTGCAAAGGGAAAAGTCCATTTTATGTCCCATTTCCAAATGGATACACGTGTTTTGATTACACCTCTCTAATTTCCAGCAGCCTGTTTCTGTCTCCCCTTTATTGGCCTGATTAAAAGCTTACTGGAATGAGTGGGAAATCAAACCTCTCATTGACTTAAGTGGCTTTGAAGCAATTTTCAAAKAGTTGCTTCACATTTGTTCCTTATTACACTTGAGAAAAGCTCTGTTTTCCTCCATTCTCCACTTTGCCTTGCCTAAAGACCAGGAATCTATCTTTGCTCTTTCATAACCCCAGCCATCTGCACTAGTAACCATCCATGAAGTGCAACAGTTCACTCTCAGTTCAGGGAAAGACCTGACTGCCAAACATGTTTGATATTCCTGTGAAATGGAGTGTGGCCTCCACCCTGGGSAGCAGCCGGGCTCTGCAAGGTCACTTTTGGCTCTTTTGGGAGCACTGCACAGGAATTGCCTTTTTTTTTTAATTTTTATTTTTTCTTTCTTTTTTCTCCTCCCCCCATTCAGTAGAAAATCTAATCAGAGTTGTTGGTCCCRTGTTCCACTGACTGTCTCAAAGCAGTCAAGGAAACCAAACCTGCTCCCAGTTAGTCCAGGTTCCCTGTACTGGGCTCTGCACCCTGACTGGGGTGYATTCAGGAGCCCCACAGATCCCCAAAGCTCTGTCCTGGCTGCAGTGTTCCTGCCTGGCCCTGCAGGAGCATTTCCTTGGCATTTACCCTTGGCTGGTGCCCAGCTGATGGAGTGATGGTATTTAAGCTGCTGGTTTTGGCAGCTGTTTTCTGTAATTCGGAGACAGGCTCTGAGTTTGGGGTTACAGGTGTTTGACCAGCAGCARTTCAAGATGACAGGAGATGGCTGGRGTTGTATCAGAATGCCCATGACAACTGACATTTTCAAACAGACAGCAGAACCTCACCTGCAAAACGTGCTCAGCCTCAGTGGCTGGGTTTGTTGCAGCACCTGGACTTGCCACGAGCTCAGGGAATTTTGTTTTGCTTCAGTACCTCGGGWAGTACAGAATCTATTCCAAACATTGAGAAATACCATTCTTTCTGCAGGCAAAGCAATCCCTTTGCATCCCAGACCAATCTCTTCTGGCTGAGGAAATCCCTGGGAATTTTCCTGTCTTGTGAAGGATGCAGAGTGAGGATCATGCTGGTGGTTACACACAACCAGGTGTTCCAACCTGCCTGACAACCCTACCAGAGCTGTGCCTCCCTCACCCCTTGCTTTCCTGGGTGGGCACTTCATTTTATCCAGCTGAGGAGCTTTTTCTCTCTTCCTTCCCTGCAGATGACTCCTCCATGATACACTGGCCATTAGAGTCCAGCTTTATTCTGAGCATCTCTTTTTGCTGCTCCTCTGCTCCTTCCTGCCATGCTGTTGGACATCCCAGGTGTCTGCACAGCCCCAGGGCACAGTGGCCAGYTGAAATTCAACCCAATTTTGCCTGAATGTCAGGTGTATCCCATGCTCTGGATATTAAAATAATGAGCATCCTTGGGAAGAATATGGTTAGGTGTGAATTTGGAGGTTTATATTCAGTGATTGCTCCCAGAGTTACCAGCAAAAGCTCACTCAAGGGGAAAGAGCACACACCAATAACTATAAACAAACAAACTCTAGCCCTTGGAAATGAAGGGGAAAAAGGTCCTCAGTGCTGCTGCAGTCCCCAGTAAACCTGACTTTTGAGGTTCAAAAAATAGCAGCTTCTCACCTGAAACACTCCTTTGTTCTTGCAGGGATTTGGGGAACCTTCCATGCAGATTCTGCACTGGAGCCACTGTTCATCCCTGCAAATTTTATRAAGTCCTTTTAGAAAAGCCAGGAGATGAACAGGGCAAGGTTTCCTGTGTGGGCAGCTCACTTTCTGTGGTACTGCAGTGAGATGGTTGGCACTCAGTTGGATGTAAATTAATAAACTTCTTTATGATGGCTCRAAGTTACGGCTGCTGTATTGTGGAGCAGGCAGATAATTGGAGTGGTCAGAGTTGTATCTGCAGTGCTGGGAAATTGATGTAATAATTCTGGACCAGAAATTGTCTAAATAGAGAAGAAAGCATGAGCATACGCATAATATATCTTCTAGAATTCTGCCAAGACCTCTAGTGAATTGGATTGGGAGTTAATAAACTGTTAAATAAAATGCCCATGACAGGGAAAAAAAAAATTCATTAACTAGCCCTATTGACAGCTTCCCTGATAAGGTAAACAACAGTCTATAATCATTAACAGCTCGTGCAGAGATCTGCATGGGTTTGCTGATAGGAGTTCTAATAGAGCCATTGAGAAGGAATTACAAACACAGGCAGAAAGGACATCGTTCTCATGTGTCACTTTTTATGGTGTTGATTTGTATTTTGATTCCTTCCACAGTGAAGGTTGCCGAGAGTTATAGCTGTCTGAGGGTCAACAAATTTCACAAGGAGCTGGTCCCCTCCATCGGCCTGAAACAATCCCAGAACCTTGAGCTCTGAAATTCATGACACCCACATGGAAAAGTATCATTTGCTGTGATTTATTCTGGCAGGTACATTATTGGGTGCATGTTAACCAGGACAGATGGCTGTGCAGGAGAGGAGCGCAAGGAGCTCCAAATCACACTTTTGCAAACTTTTCTTGGTGTGGTGTGTCAGGAGCAGGGGAGAGCAGAGCCTTTCGTGGGGTGAGGTAGCACCAGCCAACGTGAATCCATCAGTGCTGGCTCTCCCAGCAGAGCATGCCCAGCACCCTCTGCCAAAACCTGCACACCAGGCTCTCCACCGGGTTCCTAAAGGCCTTAACATCATAATAAGTGTGAGTGCACGGGGAGCAGAAATACCAAATATTAATGTGGTGTCACCGCAGCCTCTCCTCGTTCATTGCTTTGCCCTTCGAGGCTGCTGTGTAATCTGGCAGCAACACAATCCAGTGCTTTACGTTTCCTCTCTATGGAACATCCCTTGGTGTCAAATTTGGTTTGCAGACTTGCACTCATGGAGCAATTCCTCTCAGCCAGAGAGGCAGCAGCAGAGTGTGAGGTCGTTGGCGTGTCTCCAGTACCATTGTTAACAATTATGACATGACTGTCAAACCTGATTATCACCTTTTAGGGATCTCTGTGAGGTCCTGTARGCACAGCTGCTTGGCTTTTCCCTCAAAACTTGCTCTTGGAAGGCAAGAGAAGAGGGAATGGGCTTGGCCTTTAGGAGGAACCACTGGGTGCTTGCAGGAGGCCATGGCAATCAGGATTTTTTGGGGTCCTCTCTACTTGTGCTTATGTGGTGGTTTGAGAAGTTCATCCCCAAGAGCCTTGGTTGATCCCTCAGAGAGAGGTTTTGGCAAGTGGTCATAGCAGCAAGTCAAGGAAGGATGCTGMCCCAACTGAAATGTCTAAATTGGAAATGTCTAATGGAAAAGAGGGGAGAGGGTTGGAAAAGGGCAGTGCAGTGTTATGGTGACCTGCATTCCATGTTTGCACCTGGTGCTTCTCGCTCTGTAAGCCAGGACCTCCCTCCTACACTCACCAAACTGAATCCCCCATCACCCTCTATATCCATCCCTTCCCATCGTGGAAAACTCTCACACTGCACCAGTTGGTTCCTCTCAAGTGAAAATAAACTGGAAAATGTCCCCACAGGAGCACACCTTCAGGAAATTCATCCCAGGGGATGAAACCAGCCCTGTTYTGCAGTTGAAAGCCCCAGGAATTGTAGAGCCAACCCCAGCTGTGATCTGCCCCATTAACTGGTGGTGGCAGGTCTCCACCAGTACCTGTGTGCTTGGCATGGCACAAGACAGACCATCGTGGTGAAAGAATAAGAAACCAGTGATCCTGGTGTTAAATGGTGAAGGGAAATCATCCATTATCTGTTATTTTACCTATTGTAGTGTTTTTTGTCATGTTTTACCCAATGACAGAGGGTTCCAAGGGCTGCAAGGAAGGAGCATCTCAGTTTCCTGCTGGGTGGGAAAGCAAAKGTCTGCAGAAAATGGAAGGTGGAGGGTGATTATCCCATGCAGGTGGAAACTCTGCTTATTTGCTTTCCATCACCACCCCTAATCTGCCACGGGAGATGGAGGCTGGAGTTTTGAGCTAAGATGTTCAGCAGGCCTCTGTCTCACACCCTAATGGCACAAAAAACAACAGATATTACATTTCACATGCTATTTCTTTGAGTCTGGAGCATCCCTCTCCTGCTGGCCTTATCAAAACTCCCATTGTAATTGGCAAGTTTTCATTTCAGTGGGAATCTTGGGGGGGGGACGTTGTGGGGAGGTCATTGATTTCTCACAACCGATTCAATCTTTTTATATGCCTGACTGCCCTAAATCACTACAAGTAGGAAACTATTTTCAAAATTTCTCAAGAGCCCTGAATGTATTGATTGGGTCTAACTTTGACTTCAGACATTAAATTCTTTCTTTTCCTTGAGAAAAACAACCCCTAACCTTCTATAAGGCCACTTGGTTTTAGTTGTCTTTCTCTTCTTGCTCCATTTATTTATGCTCCTCTCAATGACAGTCAGATTAAGCCTTTGACAGCTTGTTCAAAATTTCCTTATTATCGTTTTCCCATTTTCCAATGGAAGTTAATTTTATTCAAATTTTCTCCCATTGTGTTGGTTCAATTACTAGCCCCAAACAAACAGTTGTTGCATTTTGTGCTTAATAGCAGCATATTGCCTGTGTAGTCATGTTTATAATTATTTCTCCTAAATTCCACTATCTCCAATTAAACTGCAAGAACTTTGAAACTTAGAATTTGGTTAATGGGGAAAAAACCCTTCACTGTTGGATAAATCTTTTTGCTAATATCCTCCCTTGCCTTTATAAATATACCCTGAGATTTAATGCAGTTAGCACAAAGATTAGTGATAACGTTTTACCTCATTTCCCCCAATCTATTACAGTGTGCAGCTCAATTAGAATTTTTAGAGGTGGTCCATCATGTTAAGGGCTTCCAGTTTGGATTTTAAGTCATGCAAGAGCTCAGCMCACAGTAGCACATCTGGAGGTTGCAGTATCCCAAACTTTGGGAGTTTAGCAGCTCAGAACTGTGTATTTGGAAAAAAGAGGTGAAACTGAGCTTACCTGGAGTACATGGAATAACTTACAGTGGAGCAAAATGGCAGCAAAATAAAGAAAAAAAATTAATTCATTCATTCAGTTAGGCTGGGGAACCCAATTCTGATTTAATGTCTTTGTCACTCAGAAAGTTGAAAATTGTTCACCAAGTGATTAACTCCCGTTATTTGGGGAAGAAAGGGACATCAGTGACAAAGGGTGACAATTCCCACTGCCACAGGTGACATCTCAAGCAGAGCTCTTCCTCCTGAGCCTGCCTTTTATTCCCTGCATTCCCATCACATTCCTCTTGCCAACAGCTGGTTAAACTTCCATGGAGAAACCCCAGCTCTCACCTTGCCAGTGCTTGGAATGGCTCYCTAGAACAGAGGCTAGACAAGATTAAGAGAATAAAACAGGGATTTATTGAAGGCCTTCAATAGATACACCTTGGGCAGCCCAAAGCTGTACCCAAGATGGACAATGGTCACGGAGATATTATAAGTTACATATAATTATAATTATAGGTTACCTTA
>QVAJ01000395.1:142171-156394 GCA_003546035.1 Mixornis gularis
CTCGGCAGGGCTGACAGTTCACAACCAGAGCTGGGGATGCAATAAAGCTGTCGTGTGGGTGATGCCACCGAGGGGCGGCCGGAATCCGGGGCGGCGATTACAGCSCGGCCTTCTGTGCGGGGATCGGCAAAGGAGATTTCTCCCCGTGCTTCGGAGAGGCCTCCAGCTCACACAGATGAAATTAAAGCTGTCACAGATGTGACGGCAACTTTTAAAGGACAGGTGTTTTAAACAACTCTGTGGAACTCAGGCGTTGAGCAGAAGTTCCTGAAGAGGAAGGAAGAAGCAAAGCAATGATTCGGCTTTCTTCCTTTCCCCTGCCTAATCACGTTTTAATTTTTATTTTATTTATTTTGGATGGACATCATTTGAGCAATGAGATTTTTGTGCTGCCTGTATTTTGGTTTCAGGTTCCTTCTTGTTGAGGCTTTTGTGTTTAGTTTCTTTGTTTTAAATAGGGTTATTAGGCTGGGAAGTTTCATCAGGAAGGAAGCAAACAAGGACTGCAGGACTGACATTATCCAGGGACTCTTGTCCAGGCTGGAAAGGGACATTTCACAAGGGCATGAAGTGATAGGCAGAAGAAATGGCCTTAAGCTGTAGGAGGGAGGGTTTAGATGGGATATTGGGAAGCAATTCTTCCCTGTGAGGGTGGGCAGGCCCAGAGCAGCTGTGGCTGCCCCTGGATCCCTGGAAATGTCCAAGGCCAGGTTGGACACTGGGGCTTGGAGCAGCCTGGGACAGTGGAAAGTGTCACTACCCTGATTGCACCTTGCATCACTTTGTCCTTAGATAATGAGGAGCTGGAGAGGCCAGAGAGTATTTTATGGCATTGGACAAATCTAAAACACTTCCAACTCGTCCATACAGAAACAGATTTTGGGAGAACATTCCTCCAGTCTGCAAATTGGTGCATCCAGCTACAGCCAGTGTTCAGGTRTAATCCCAAAGGCTTGCAGGTGCCTTTACATGCAAATAAWAAATAAATAAATATATAAAAAATGAGCACACTGCAGTTTCCAATGCTTGGATTATGGTTAGGCTGTAAATACACACAGACATCTTTGCAAAAACGTGGTCCCAGTGGGAAGCAGTCCTTGGGAGCACTGATACACAGTGACAGGACATCACTGAAAGGAGCTGCAGCCTCAAATCTCTCTGGTAACTTTGATGCAGCAACATAAAGCCTGTAAGAAACTGCACTTCATAAAAASAGGCACTTCCACACACCCAAACTGTAATTCCCTATGAAAGTTAATCTTTTCTATTACTCTTATTCCATTTGTAAATGGAATGCTGCTTTGAATTATGGCCCGGTGCAGCACTCCTTTTATGCTTCAGTAGTCATGGCTTTGGTATTTCAGGTATTTATTGTAGAATCTTGTCTACTCTCATTCATCAAACACCTGCACACCGGTCCTGCCCAAGGARAGCTCAGAACCACAGCAAACTTGCCGTGGGGATATTGCCAGTCAGCATTTCTGTTGCCTCTCTGCCATACATTAATTACAAAACAAATAATCAACAAGCTCTTAAGCAGGTGTTGGAGCCAGCAGYGTTTCTTATGTGCTTAAATCATAAAACCAGAGAATCATTCAGGTTGGAAAAGACCTTTAAGGTCATCAAGTCCAACCATCAACCCAGAACTACCAYTAAACCATGTCCTCAAGAGCCAGAGGTAAGTTCTCTTTGTGCTGCAAGCTGAACCCTGACACAGCCATAAAAYCCACTACACAAAATTGAATTTTGCCTTACATATATGATAACATTGATACTATTTTTTCGAGCTGTCATCTGCATGAAAATACAGCTTCCTTTTCATGCAGAGAGTCCTTTATTCCATGGGTGCTGTGGAGAATCTTGAAAAGACTCCTGCGAGCTGTCAGCCACTGGTAGCAAATCGATGTAATCTGCATTACAATACTTGCATCATGACTTTGAAGAGGGACCGAACTTGCCTGGCTGGCTGTGCATCCAGAATCACTTCAAAGATCCCATTTCTGACACTCAGGGATGTCTCTGGCTTTGTTCCAATTCATTGCCTTGTAAACTGAATTCAGAGGCAGCCGAAGAAACAGCTCCTCAGTTCATATCCAGCAGCACAGACCCTGTCCTTGGGCTGGGCTGACAATCCAAGGATTTTGGCTTTGTGGGGAGGCAGACTGGGTTCCAACAGCACCACTTATTGTGTCACGTGTGCCCAAAGACTTGCTGACCCCACAGGAAAAATTCTGCAGGAGTGACTAGGAAAGAATCCAATTTATCCCCTTTTTTTAGAGGCTGGTGATGAACTGTTCACTGTAGCAACAGAAGATAATGCTGTCACATCTTAGAGATATTGATATCCCCCTTCAAAGCCTGGAAAAAGGGATAAATGTATTTGCGTGCACATTCTATAGTTCACATCATCTGAACACCCACAAAATAAKGTCTGCACTGTTCCCCTGAGAGCAAACCCCAGAAATCACAGAATATCCTGRGTGGGAAGGGACCCAGAAGATCARTGAAGTCCAGGCTSTGCAGAGGACACCCCAAGGACCACACCGTGTTCCCAAGAGCATTGTCCAGGCACAAAAGCTGTAAGAAAAAGCACTTTCTCCTCCCAGTTCCAGCAAGCTGACCAAATCATCATCATCATCATCATCCCAGCCCTTTAAGCAAGCTGTAAAACCCCAGAGCTCACCCACCTCCTCCCAAAATTCCCCAGCACACCCAAAGGTCTCCCAAAGCCGGAGCCCTCCCCAGCTCTTCTCCCACCATTTGCATTGCTGAGGTGCTGCTCACACACCTCTCCCTCATCCAACCCCTGTAACACACACTGGACATCCTAGCAAGTAATTTTTTCCACTTTCTGGAAGATCTTCCAGAGGGGAATTCCTGCTTTGAAGCAGGCAGGCTTGAGTGCCACAYGAACAAAAGCAATGAGACAGCAACAATCAGAAAGAATCAAACGTGTACAAGCCCGTTCTTCCCTGGAAAACCCTTTTTTATTCCTAGGAAACCTCCTTCTGAGAGCTTCAGGTTTCTCCTGGCAACGCTTTATTGATTCTGGATGAATAGATCCTTTTCTTCAAACACTTATTATCTTAATATCTCAGCAGCTTCTCCAGTTGATGCGTGGAAAGCAGAGCCATTAGCCAAATTCTACGTTAGAGATTTCAAAGTGCAGGSAAACGTGGCATCAGCCACGCTTTTGAAAGTGTTGATGCTTCTCTTGGAAGTTTATAGAAATGATTTTACCTGAATTAATGCAGTAAGGATTTGAGTGGAATAAAACATGGTAAGGGAAGCTGTCCCCGCAAAACAAAATAAACCTTCAGATTTCTTTGGTAAATTATTCCTGGCCTTTCTAGCACAGACCAGCTATAGCTTTCATGATGACAATGGGATAGAATAGCTTTTTATGAACTCTTTCCAYATATTAAAGTGGATTTACAGAAGCTGAAAGCCTATTGTCTCTTGGTGGACAAGTCAAATGTATTAAAATGGTAATTCTTTCCCATATTTTTAATCCYCTCGACATGTTTCCCTCACACATAGGGTATGAACCAGAGATAGCAGGATTTAGCAGAACATTTGCAAATTTTATTTTGGCAGATTGCGTAACGCAGGTTCAAGGTAATGGAATAAATTACAGATCCCTGAAGGAGAGGGAACATTGTCATTTCTGAAACTCAGCTGTAATAATTGGGCATCCCAATTATGTATAATCCTGGATGAATTAGTAACTACAATGGTTCCACCGAATAGGTCACAACCACTGCAGAGAAGCAGAATTCTGCTTGGCACTAATTTATCACTGCTTTTAATGAACCCACTGTGAATAAGTCTGGTCCATTATTTATGGAGTTACCTACCTGCCCGTACATTTCTTTTAATCACAATTTTCAAATTACTCTGCCCTCCCACATTTTCCTCTCTCTCTCTCTCTCTCTCTTATGTGGCAACCTTTCCCATAAGGCAAAATGATTCATTGATATTTCTCCATGTTTAGATTTACCAGCCTCCCTTTATGGGGTCTTTCTCTTTGAAACAACAAACCAGCATGTTTTGTGCAGCACAGTAAAATTTTGATATGGATGAAAGACAATACCTGTTCCTAAAGCACTATAAAATTTTTATTAGTCAATGAAAGAATACAGAGTAGCAAACTTGAACTCAATACAAAGTCTTTGGGCAGCCCCTTCCTCTCAAATAATTGATATTTTCTTTGGTCTGGATCTATATGAACCTGCCTGAAATGATATCACACTCAAAAGGYGATCTCAGAATTAGATGAACCAACAAGAGGCTGACTGGTTTAAAACCTAAATTTTGCCTCCAGAGTTTCTATTTGCAGATTTACTCATTGCAATGTTCAGCCTTGTTGGAGGGGTAATTTTGCCCTGATTTTAATGGTGTACAGCATCCTGCCTTTGGAAAGGATGGAAAGCATGCAGGATTAGRAAAGCATCAGGCACAGTCCTAGTAGGAAGGGCAAGAAATTAAATATTTTTCAYTGGATTATCAAACTAAGGCTAAATTAGATAAAGATGTCCTTGCCAAGAGCACARTWTAGCATCTTTTGCTAAATATCAGAATCCAAGGTGCTGGCCCACGGGACTTGCAGGGCTCAGGTTTCTGCTGGAAGTCCAAATTCTCTGTCTCCCGTGGTAGATGCTGCAGAGTGCTGCCCTAAAGTGCTTTTTGTGACTTGGCACAAGGATACTGCCACTAACACAAGAAAATGTTTGTTAGGAGCTTTTTCTCCAACCCCTTCTTGTATGGTGCCCTTCTGCACCTCTGTGGGTTCGACTGGTGCTGCTGAATTTACGAGGAACAAAACGCCCAAAGCTGTTCTCTTCATGTTTTATTCATGTTCCCAACCTCTCATCTTATTTACCTGGTATGCTGCCTGCCAGAAGTAGTTTTTGGCAGACAGCAGATAATTTATTTTGTGGACATCTGCTGCAAATGTTTTGTGAATAATTAGAGAGATCTGTAGGGTCTATTCAGTGGGATTGAGCTCTGACAACATCAAGGGGTTTCTGATCCTCTGCTCCTCCTCTTCATAAAATAAAGAATTTTAATTTTTTTTGTATGTAAGAAGGAAGTTTCCTTTTATTTTGTGAAGCAAAAGAGCTTCTGTGAGGACCTGTTGGGCTCCAGTCACCTCTGTGACATATTTCATTGCCTCCACTCTTAAGGTTGAAAGACAGAATAACTTAAGAAACAGCTTCATAAAAAAAGGAGAGGGGAGGACAAGAGCTCCTCTGTGAAGATGATGCCACACTTTAATAACAAAATGCAAAGTTTTAAGTAAGGGCTGAGCACACACTTATCAGATTCATCATTTAGCCACCAAAAGAAGCCAATGAAAGTGAAGTTCCTCAAAGTGTGTTTGTTCTTGCCTATCAGTGCAGCTCATTAGGTCAGGGCTGGCCAGAAACATCTGGTGTAATTTAGATATTTGAGCTRTTTTTGCTCCCATCCAAATCTGTCTGGAAAACCCATCCCTGCTGGTGGCCTGTTTCCATTTTGGTGGTCTTTGCTTCACGGAGGAGCTCAGCATGAATCTCTTCCACAGGATTTTAACTCACTCTAAAGCAGCCAGGCTTTGAAGAGTTTTCAGACACAGCWTGTTAGAAACGTATGGTTTTAGCATCTTGTCGACGCTTTAATTTTTAATAATTTTGGGCATGTTTTTAGAACATTCAGAAATAACCAAAATTCGCTATTAACTGAGTCATTCCTCTTTCTCTTAGCTCCTTGGCAGGCTAAATATCACAGATTGTCCTCTTTATTTCTGCTTTTCCGGAGAAAGACCCTCATGACAAAGTGGTAACAGCATTTAGGTCTCACAGGCTCCCATCCAATGCAGTGACACCAAATACYTTMATTTGTTTATTCCCTGAGCTAAYTCCCAGCAGTGCCCATCAGCCACSRGGCTGGTTCTGAAGGAYTTGGTGKTATTGCTTTTACAGTGAAACAAAYAKAAAAAGGAAGAATGAAATGATAATAACCTAAATTGGTGCCAAATGTAYGGGATCCCATGTGTGTGCAGTAAAGGGAAATCCAGCTCCTGTAGTTTTYCCTTGGAAAATGATTCGTTCTGTATTTAGAACCTRYRTGCAGGATGACCAAATAAATGTGGTTAAACGGCAYAGGATTCTGATCAAAGGGGCAATTACAAGTAATAAAATWAGAAATAATTATTAAAATAAGCARTAATTATTGCTACCACCCCACCCCAAACCCCAGCCCAGCTTCCTGGGAAGTGGCTGCCAGCTCCAAACCTCATGGTGATTTTCTGAGATGGGAAGAGGGATATCTCACACAAACACCCTCAGCTCTGTGGGAATGCTCACAATCGTAGCTGGGCCGGTGGAGGGAATTAAGAGATGATTGTCTCCTACATCAGCCTTTTGATTTGCCTTTTGAGGGTTTTGTTCCCTGCAAAAGGCACAAAATGAGCCGTTGGATAGTTGGCAGCAGCATTAACGACACTTGTACCTTCCTGCACAGCCTCGTTCCTGCACTAATCTTATTTTCCCTTCRTCAGGAGGTTCTTGGCTTGTCTGCGTTTAAATGAATTATTCTGCAGCCATTAATTGGATCTTTTTGTTGTTGTTGTTTTTAATGGACCTCAACTGAACAAARCAAAAAGTTCAGGGATAATTTCACAGATTGCACAATTTTGTGTTCTTCCAGAAGAAAAACCAACCAGAAAAAAAATAAAAACCAAAAGAGAAGCTTGAGATTTTTTTTTTGTCCCGTTCTAGAACAATCTGGAGAACAAACTGCCCTACCTGGGCCACCACTTCCAGACATTACAGCAACCTTTGGATAAATACATAATTCCATAGAAAAACATTGTATATATCCTATAGAATATATGGTATATATTGGATAAATTCCATAGAACACTGTATAGATCAGGGTAATCCAAGACTTAAAGCAATACAAATAAATGCCCTCTCAATTACTTGAACAGAGCTAATTAACCCTAATTCCAYACCCTGTTTGCCCTGCTCTGCCACCTGTCCCCAGGTGTGAGGCTTATTTTGAACTCTGCTGATGAGAGTACAAGTTGAGAACTTCCTTCAAAAGTAAAAACATTTCTAAATCTGTTACAAGCTGCTTCTTATTCCTTCCTCCCTTCCTGCTTCTGAATTCCCCACATTTTATTTTTTTTATCTTTAAATATGGTTGGTTTTTCTTATATATTTTCTTGCTTATTTTTCCAAATGCTGTAAAAGTGAGAAATAAATACATGGCCTGGGAGAGTGACATCTGAATGTGACTGGRTGTCTTGCTTTTGGAGACATTGCAAATCTCCAGTGTTTACACCATTAATATTTAAGAGCCAAGATTTATTGCAAGGTAATAGRTATCATAGGGAAGAGAACACTGGAGATGACATAGCTGTGATAATTTATATATGGGATCCTCTTCTTGGACTGCATTTCTACATTTCTTAGCTGAGTAAATGAGGTTCATGGGTTTCTCTCCTTGGTTAACATGTGAAAAAATCCCARGAAATTGCAGACACCAGGAGCTTTAGGCATTACAGCACCGGTGGTGCTGGACACTAATACAGATTTCCAGCAGMTTTTAAGCAGAAGTGAGACTTAGAGAGGATGAATTACACCCTTATTAATTGTCCTGTAAATCTCTGGCTTTAATCAAAGAATGCGTGGCTGTTCCTCTGTGCAGCTCGAGGAGAAACCCTCTGGTGAGGGGAACTCATGGACACACCAGGAGGGTGCCCATGTTTATCCCAATGGACACAGCCATGGGCACAGCTCTCAGATGGAGCCAAGGGCTCAGCAGGGTGAGCTGGAGCTGTGTTTGTTTTCTGGGTGATTATCTCCAGTTTATAAAGGACTCCAAGCAGAGCTGAGCRTCCATCGAATGGCTCAGAGATATTCTCATGAGCATTGTTGGCTCAGGCTAATTGCAGCAAAGCAGAGTAGACAAGAGGGTTTCCAGGGAGGGTTTTTCCCATTCCCAGTGGGCATTGCAGGCATGCCAGTCAAAGGAAACTGGAATAACAAGATACCATTACCAAGGATTTACTGTAATGTCAAAAGAACTTTAATTACAGTTGGCTCCAGGACTCTGTCCCTGTAATTGTGCATCGGAGCTTTTCAGCCACTGCTCATCAGCAATATATTCAGCAAGAAATAGATCTTATATCTCGCTTTCCTCCTTCGTGCCATGAATTATCTGGAGCTGGTGGAAAGCTTTGACTTTGGCTTGACTGCCTGGTGGAAAGTTCAGGRTGAAAAAGGGAAGAATATATCTTTTCTTTTCCCCTGCCCAGCCGCGTTCAGGGACCTTTCCTCAGGGCTGTCTGGGACCTTTCAGCTCTGCAGCAAAGTTCACATTCCTGGTGAGCGAATTCTCTTGGAATATTAAACTGCAGGGGTGGAGACAGGCCAGGAGCAGCTCAGCCCTCCAGGGTCTGTGTGCACCACCGAGACACTGAACAGCTTTTCCTGGGAGTGTTGGGATCAATACAGCCTGGATGGGACAGCAGCATTTCACAAGCTGTGCCTGCCAAGGTGGCAGGGGACCAAATTCAGCTCAATCCACGAGATTCCTTCCAGGCTGTGTTTTTCAAGGGATTTGATGCCAAGAACAAAAATAAACAAATGTCAGGCATTTCCTGGGGTGGAATTGGCAGAGCTGCGGTCACGGTGCGAAGGCAGAGGTGACATCCCTGGCTGAGGAAGAGGAGCAGCTGCTGGTGAGGCAGTCAAGGAGCCACTTGAACTGCCCATGGCACTGGAACAGCCTGGCCATCCCTCAGCCAGCCCCTGCACCACGGACTGGAACACAACTACCTGGAAGAGAAACTGCAGCTCCTGCCTGGGAGCGTGCAGATGGTGGAGTGAGGACAGGGAGGAAGAGTCCAATCAACAGCAAACTGAAACCTGACACGTGAATTTTAAATAGACAGAATGCAATTACCCAAATTGGGCCTTGGCTGGGGCTCCAGGCAGTTGAGGGGGGTTATATCTGTGGTTGGGGAGTTTGATGGGCTCACACAGCCGTGGCATTTGAGTAGCAGGAACCAAGTAATGGCTGTGCTGAGAGAGCTGCTCAGGCTGTGCTGACACATCCAGGGATGGAATCTCCCCAATTCCAAACTGTGCTGCCACAGCAGAGACTGAAGCGTCCAAGGTGCTTTTGGTGACCAGAACACACAGAAACAAACCCAAAACCTCAGCAAACTGACAGTCCACAGTCCAGCCTAAGGCTGCCCTGCATCCCCTGGTGGGGAACGGTCACTTTTGGCACAAGGGACACCAATTGATTGGGTGATTTGACTCCTACCAAAAACAAAAGTAAAAAAATTTCCGCAGAGGTCTCCTTGTAAAAATAGGAATTTGATGTGATTCAAACATACTTTTTAAACCTCAAGCAAGTATACAATGCAAGATAGCACAGGTAACTGCATTTTGTCTTTGCAGTTGCATTTCTCCTCCTTGCAGTGCCTCCCCAGCATCCCTGGCTGCCTGGTGTCCTGCAAGGGTTGCATTTGAAGGCAGGAACAGCAGCCTGGTGCTGTCACATTTTGGCACTGACACAGAGGGATTTAACTGTCTGCATGGGAGGAGTTTAGTTAGGAAGTGACACAATTCCCAAGCTTTTCCAATAGAGTTGTCTGAATGATTAGCTCCTGTTTTCAGTCTTTATTTAGAGAAAAATGCATTTAAAAAGAAGTTATTTCTGTTATGGTCTGCCTGACTGACTGCTTTCACCAGCAAGGTTGCCTCACCTGTTTAAAATTTCAAGTCTCTAAGTAGAAAACTGAATTTTCATTATGCAGCAGTTTCTTAATCAGTTCAGAAAATGAATCCTGATTTAAAGTAATCCTGCAGAGATATCAGCTCTCACAGCCTCAGGTGCTAATTCCAGTTCTGACACAAGCTAAGCACTGTCCAGTTTCTCTTCTGCCTTCCCTCCACTGCAGCTTTTCCCTTGTTGCCACACGGGGGTTTTTCCCTTCTTCCTTCATGGGGCTTAAGTATAGAAAGTCTGGACAGGTTGAAATCTGTCATTTAATAAATCATCAAATTCTAATGTGAATAATTACGGGTTTTTTTCCCTATCTTTTTGCAGGAATTTAACCTATGTTAATGTATCCAATGCCTACTGACCTACCCTAAATCAGATTTATAAGGGCAATGCTTTAACTCCACAAAATGCCTTCCAAATCAGCACAAGCTAAACCAAGTAAACACCCTCTCTCTGTTGGATATATACATTCCTAATTGTTGTCTGAAATTCAGCAGTGAGATTTCCTGCCTCATCAGGAGCAGAGGGGATGTGCAAGCTCAGAGCTGCTTTCGAGTTTGGCTCTTCTGGACTTTGAGGTTGGTACATGGAAGCTGTGCCTGGGAAACCAGTGGTGGTTACTAAGCAACTCTTGGGGCCAGGGTTGGTGGAAATTCCAGCAGATTTCCTGCCTGCAACAGCATCTCTGCAAGCCTGCGAGAGCAGCTTCCAGAAGGGAGCCCTGAAGGGTTCTCCTAAATATATATTAAAAAAAGAAAAAATAAAAAGCACGTGTAGAGCATTGCGCAGCCCAGCTCACAAATCAAAGGGTTTGTGTTTAGATGTCATTTGTAGATTCTGTGAAGAGCTCAAAGCAAGCTCAAATCTCATAAATCTTGAAAGAAGCCAGCACTGCTTCTAACTCATCTATCACGAGAGGCACGGAGCAGTGCCACGGAGTTTGAAGAGGCTGGGAAAGCAGGGGAGCAGCCTGGAGCCTGCCAGCAGGAATGGCTGAGGAGAAGGGCTGGCAGATGTTCCTCCACGAGCAGGGGATGGTCACAGGCTGCCACCAGCAGCCCTGGGCAGAGGGGAGGAGCAGGGTGAGAGGCAGAGGGACAAGGCAGGGACACGCAGGTGACACCAGGGGCTGCAGGAAGATGCCACAGGCCAGGCAGAGAAAGCCCAGACAATGTTACACGTTCAGGAGCAGCAGCTCAGGAGGGTCCCTGATGCATTTCTGCTTTGTACTGGTGCCGTGATGATGTTTTGCCTTTTYCTTTATGTACCTCTCATGTATTCTCAGTACCCYTAGCATGCRTACTAATTCCTTAGTTCTGATATCTCAGCATAATTCTGGTATTTTGTTGGGGCCAAACATGCTAAAGGCCTCACAGCTGAGAGCCAGAAACCCTTACATTCYCTTGAAAAACCAAAGTGCCCTCTAACACACCTCCTGTAAACCAMGATTAAACCCATCTGAAGGGAAATACTTTGAGATAGAAAAATATCCCCCTATTCATTCAAGCCTCTCACTGGAGCATCTTTGTTAAATATGTGAATTTGCAAATTTGTAAAATTGTACACATGATCTGCCCTCTGCGTGCATTTCAGAGTGTTCCACCTTGGCCAGTTGTTGCACCATAAAAATCCTTATTACACACCAAAGTAAAAAATCCCTTTATCCCTTAACWGTRTCTRGCTCTTAATTCTAGAACCAAAGAGAAGACATCAGTACATCATTCTTTCCTCCAAATCCGTGGGTTTAAGCACAGGTGTTACTTATCCCTCCCTTCTCTCCAGTGAGGCCATTATTTCATTGCTTTGTTCTTCCACCACATCCACACAATTAGTGAGTAAATCTGTTATTCAGAGGTAATGAGGGGTAAGAAACTTGTCCATCCTATAAGACTTGGATTGACCAAAATGCTCAGGATAATAATAATAATAATAATTATTATAGATCACAGGATGGTTTGGGTTGGAAGGGACCTTTAAAAACCATCTATCCAACCCCTCTGTCATGGAGGGACAGATTCAACCAGCCCAGGTTGCTCAGAGCCCCTTCCAAGCTGGCCCTGAGGGTTTCCAGGGATGAGGCATCCACAAACTGCCAGGGTTGGAGAGAKCTTTTCTTGGCAGGCAGAAAACCTGTGGTGGAAGGATGTGAGCATCCCACAGGGGAACCCAATGCTCTTCCTTCCCAACTTAGCCCTGATCCTGTGCCAAAGCACAAATACTAAAATTCCTCTAGAAACCTCTGATGGAACAGAAAGTGGGAGAAAAAGAAATCTCACCGGAGATAYCCACTCCATGGAAATCATTGCAATCAGAAATGATAATAAAAGCAAAATCTGCTTCCTGGAGATCAGCAGTGCTTGGAGAAGGTTCAGGCTGCTCAAGCTGAGTCCCAAAAAATGTAACTGTAGACAATTACTACAGCAGTGGGAAAAGCAGGGGAGAGAGACTTAAATAAATAAAATCTGCTGATTTTTGATTGTGTTGCACAGGTCATTGGAAATGCTGGATATTGGTGCCTCAATGCACCCTGAAGAAGTCCAACACTGGCAGTTTCTGGATGAGAAAATCATAAATATATAAGTGTGTATGATTTCTACCACAGGGCTTCAGCATGGGCATAGGTGTGGATCAAGACAAGAATAGAAAAATTTGTTATGACATTGCCTCTGGAAAGATTGTAAAGTTAAAATCTTGCTTCTTTCTAAATTCATTTTTTTCATAAGAAATATTTGAACTCTCGGATGGCCCCTCTTAAAATAACCAACGTACAGCAGGGGTTCATTCCACTAATTAACACTTCACTGGGAGAAAGGGGATTCACCTCTAAATTCTTCTGCTTTGCTACTTAAAAATGAGGATTTGTTAGCACACAGTGAGACAGGGTTCCTAACCCCCTGGAAGTCCCAGGAATYGCCAACTATGAATTGAAAGCAAAACAAAATGGGGGAGGGAAAAAACCCCGAGTGAACATCTGTTGGCTCAAAATTTATATCAAAACAGAGGCAGTGATCCCTCTTTAAAGTATCACAAATCTAAACCTCAGCCTGGTGGGTGTCACAGCACACCATCTGTTAAATTAATACAGTTTAATTAATCAAAGTTAAATGTTCTTACATGTTTTCACTTTTTTGCATCTGAAGAAGCATTAACTCCACAGAATGGTGAATATCCTGCAACTGGATCTGGGATGGATGCAGGATGATTAATGTGTTTACAGTCAACATCCAGCCAATGGAAATGCTGAATTTTAAGATCTATGCTGAAATCTGTAAAAAGTGCCAAATRTAGTGCAGCAAGTATTTAATGTACCATGTAAAGGAAGGGAGAAGAGGGAGGCTGGGGATGGCAGCTGCCATCCAGGTGACCACCATGTGGAGGATATCCACATCTTATCCATTTTCCTAAAGTCTGATATTGAAGGATTTTCCACGTGGAGAAGCTGTGTCTCCTTTGTATGGGCAGGTGATATTGACCTGTTGCCATCTTTGACTCCTAGGGAATATTTCCCAGGTTTGRATAAAGAGAAGTAGTCCTAAAATTCTGAATTTTATTGCTGTCCTGCTCTACAGGACCAGAGCAGGGAGTGCTGGGGACACACAAATTATGTTGATGAGATTGGGTTTCGTTATTTTCTGAGAGGGAGAGCATTTGAACATTTGTTACTCTTCATTCTGCATAAGCAACTACTGAATTATCGCTTCAGTGGAGACACAGAGTGTAGAGAGGAAAGAAGAGTTTTATTATTCCTGGAGCAGGACTGTGAAATTCATCCCTCCAAAGCATGGCACACAGCTGGATTTTTCACTTCGGTGAGAGCTTTCCCCGTTCTGTTTTTCTTTTCTCTCCTTTGTGCTTTAGTTCACCTGATAAAGCAATTTAGGCAACAAAGTCAAGCAGAAAACGAGTATTCCCTTCATTTTTTTGGTGCAGGAAGCAGAGGCAGATCCAGCTGTGAGATCCAGCTCCGTTCCCACCTGTGAGAGCTGTGTTTGATCTCACTCCTGCCTGGGCTGGGCAGAGTTTTGTAGGGATAACCACGATCCCTGCTCAGGGCACGGGGTGTTTGTTCCCTGCTCCATCTGCTCTGCCCTGAGCCTGGAGARGCTGATCCAGGATCCCTGGCTCGGCCAACTGCACTCAGAGAGGATGAGTGGGAAATGGAAGAAGCTTTTCCCTCGGGAATGGGGGGCAAGGAGTGTCGTGGGGCGAAGCTGGGTGTGTCCCAATTTAGGAACACTYGAGAGAGGCTCAGGAGACGGCTGTTGTACAAAACTCTCTAATTTTAATTTTATCTGACTCCGGTATTTATAGATATGTACAGAGGTCAAGGGATTGGCTACACAGGTCGCCACCCCTTCAACCTGGATGGTGGACATCACCATCAATCATTTCTTCTCTCAGAGGAGAAGTATGTAAACATTCTAAGGATAGACATTA
>QVAJ01000395.1:162324-177854 GCA_003546035.1 Mixornis gularis
TTCCTTGCTTTTCTTCTGCTTTCAACTCAACAGCTCCTTTGGATTTGCTCCCCGAGCCTGGGGAGAGTCTTCTTGGCTGTGCACACAAAGCATTGAGTGCTCTGTTCCCTCCCTCCCTGGAGCACAGGCTCCAAGGCTGCACTTGTGAATGGAGCAGGGGACTGAGGGAAGGAAACTCCTGGAGGAAAACACTGAGAAGGAAGAGCTGCCTCTGGGCAGATCTGGCAGTACCCACCTTTGTTAGCAGCTTTTTCCCCTCTCAGCCTGATGTTGTTGCTTAGGCAGTGTGAGTGCAGCTTGGACTTCCCTGCAGCTGCTGCTCTGGGGGCTCTGGGGTCACTTTGTGCTGCAGTTGTCACTCTCTGTGATGGGATTTGGGCCCTTCTCCTCCATCCCTGTCCCCTCAGCACACAGAGGGTGCAGGATCCCATTTCCACGTGCTCATGGCACAGCCTGCCTGCTCCAAGCACTGACTTATTCCGTGCTTAGAGCCAGCACCAGGCATAGATTATATTTAGCCCTGTTCAAACTGTAAATTTAACAGCAGGCGTGCAGTGGTAGAAGCCTCCTTTGCATGGTTTATGGAGGGCTGGCAGGATTTATTTCTTCCACCCAGAAAAATTTCTTCACTAATGTTCGGAGATTTACAATCCCCCAGATCGGGAGAAAGTCGACTCCCAGCTTGATTTGAATATCTGCTGATAGATCAACAGATCTTCCTGCCATGAAATCCTCCCTTTGCTGCTTCCTTGTTTGTTTGAGGCATGGAATATGTGGGCTCAAAAGTACCGAATTCCTACAGCTGCTCTCCTTGGGAGGTAACAGGGAAAAAAAAAAAAAAAAAAGGAAGAAAAAGGAAATAAAAGTCAGTTGATTTACTTTCTGCATAGGGCACCCTCCAAATGTTGAATATTGCATTATGTGCACAGCAAAGATTCCAGGCTTAAGTTGTCTGATATGAACAGACTAATGGCATGTTATGGAATTGATTTTCTATCAGCCTTTTCAGGGATATCACTCCTGCTTTGTTCTTCTAACAGATAACATCACCCCCTCTAACCTCTCCTCTCTGCATCTCTTGGCTGGCATGTGCATTCCTCCTCGCTTTTTCCATATGCTGTGTCTCGATAGGAATCTCGTTTGCCAAATGGGTAATATCTCAATAATAAAGGGAACAGGTCTGATCCAGATGTGAGCCTTTTTCACAAAAGAAAGAAGGAAAAATTGCTGAGCTGAGGCTGATGCTTTCACGATACAGAACGAACACTGGTGCAGAACACTGCAGCCACCAGCCTTGGGGTTGATATAAAATTACAGCTTAGTTTTAAGAATCTGATCTAAGAGAGCACCTCAGTCCTGGGGTTTGAAATTATATCTAAGCTATTAATTCCTATTAGTTTCTCTCAGATGCTTTTGCACTAGTAYTAAATATGCATATTAAAAAATCATATAAATTTTAAAGTACATCCTGGAAGATTTCTTTGGCCTKTGGGTTAAGCCCTAATTGATTCATACCAGTAAAATACTCAATATATATTAAATTGTACAAGGTGAGGACTTTTCTGGGACATCTTTAAAAGCAAAGAAGCAGCTAAGAAACGGTGGAAGATTTTGAAATGTATCATTAATATATATTACAGAGAAGGGAGAAAAAAGCTCTGAGTATTTTTTTCTGGGAGGCTTTTGGTTACATTTCCATTGCCTCTTCAAACATAGCACGTCCTTATCCTTGAAGCAAACACACTCCCATATTCATGGGGAAATATTTCATGTTGAAATTAGCAAGTTGCTGTATGGATGTCACCTGGTCCATCTTTAATGTATTCTCCTCTGTTCCAATCTGTAATATCATCCCAGTTATGCAAAGCTGACTGAAGGTTGTGCCAAGTTCAACTGAAGTGTCTATTTATCAATGGGAGGTTTCCTGCTGGAGCCAGAGATGTTAATATTGAATATGCCTAATAGCATTTTTCAAACTCAAACAGTCCTGACTCACTGCTGAACATTTTGAAACAGAAATCTCAACTGATGGGTGCATTCTGCCTCAGAAATGCCTTCTGGAATTATGGCTTGTCACAATATACACTTGTCCCCATAAAAATAACCAGGGAAGGGGCCTGAGGAAGTCCAGGGTGTTCACAAAACAGGCAGCAGAGTTTAGATTTCCGTGTCCCAAAGAATATTTAGGTAGTGTATAAAGTGGAGGTTGTTAATTACACACTTTACTTACACCTGTCTTAGGAGAGAAGTGTCAGCTCCTGGTGCTGAAATGGAAATTGCTCTTTTCTTCCCATCTGCTTTATCATCCTGATACACYGTGAAATTGGACAAGAATTTAAAAAGTATAATCCTGTTTGCCTAAAACCCCCAAAACCTACTCAATCCACCTCCTCCTCCTGTCCTGTCCTCCCTTATGCAGCTTTTGAGCTCCGTGACCAATTCTTACCAACTCTCAGGGATTGTGCAACCACCTCAAAACTGAGGGATCTCTCCGAGCTCTGCAAAAATAGAAACCCAAAGTTTGCATTAGGAACACATCCTGCTTCTGTATTGAAAACAGGRGGGGGAAGAAAAGTAATACCTTCATTTGTCCTGTCCCTTTCCTCCTCTCCAGGAAGGGAATGTTATGAAGGCCTCCTTTGTGTGAGAAACTTGGGCTGGAATTCACTTTAGTGGGCACCAGAGAATCCAACGCCGAGAGACAAAGCCATAAGAAAGCAAAGCTTCATTAGTTTCATTGCTCATGGAAGTGCTTGTTAATACAGACACTYCATTTTTAAAATGTGTTTCTCTGAGCACAGAGCCTGTCTGGTGGAATTAGAGCTCCAGAGCAAATGGGCCCCTTGCCAGTTCCAGGGAACACAAATTAAGGCTCTGATGTTGGGAGCGTTTATGCGCGTGCCTAATTTCACAAACCAGAGGGAGTCGTCATAGATCTGAAGTCAAAAGTATTTTGTTAAGTGTTTGCAGACTGTTTGTGGGGGAACTGTGGGAATAGGGATCATTTTGGGATGTGGTGTGTTTGTACTGTGTCAGCTGAGTGCAGCACTCMCAGATCCATCCTTGGAGGGACACTGGAAGGAGGCGTTTGAGGACTCTGCAATGGACATTTGTGATTCCGGGTTTTCTGATGAGATGGTGGATTTGGGTTCAGCAGTTACAAAGTCTACACAGGTTGTAATGTCCTTAAAAACAGAAAAAAAATCTTCTTTGGGAGAACAATTGKTGGATGCCAAGTTACTTACAGTCATCAACAGCAACATCAGGCTGAGAGGGGAAAAAGCTGCTAACAAAGGTGGGTACTGCCAGATCTGCCCAGAGGCAGCTCTTCATTCTCAGTGATTTCCTCCAGGAGTTTCCCTTCCCTCAGTCCCCTGCTCCATTCAGAAGTGCAGCCKTGGAGCCTGTGCTCCAGGGAGGGAGGGAACAGAGCTCCCAATGCTTTGTGTGCACAGCCAAGAAGACTCTCCCCAGGCTCGGGGAGCAAATCCAAAGGAGCTGTTGAGTTGAAAGCAGAAGAAAAGCAAGGAAGGAGAGATGTGAGCAGGGTCAGCTGGAGGCTCATCAGAGCAGAGGGGACAGTGGTGGAGGTACAAGGARGGCACTGAGATGGGAGAGAATSCAGGGCAGGAACAGCCAAATCCCAGCTCTTVCTGCCCAGYTGAGTGACCCCTGGGCCMCTCCAGTGGTTCTGAGGAGGTTTTTGGGGTGGTTCCCTGAACTTCACAGGACTGTGGCCTGCTGTGGCTCAGCAGAGATGCCACAGGGTCAGGCTGCTCTGAGCCTGAGCCCTGCAACCACACCACACTCTTGTCCTTCATCTTTCACCCCCAAATGCAGGRCCTTGAGCTGCACCAACCCCAGTGACCACGTGCAGCCCGACAGATTCACACCAGGGGGAGATTTGGTGCTGGCAGCTCTCCTTGCTTTCCGAGGATGTTCCCCCAAAGCCTCAACCCTCTGTTCCAGAACACTTCAGTGGGTTTAAAAACAGCCCTTCAACGATTTGGACAGAATTTATCTGAATGCTCAATCCAGCCTCTTGTAAAAACATGGATGCTGGAAGGGGAATGGAGTCATCAGGAATTCAGCCTGGATGCACTGAGATCATACCTCCAATGAATTGGAAACACTCTGCRTGTTCCTCCCCATTTAGGGCTCCAGGATGTTATAATTTATGTCTAAATATTGCAGCCCACATTCGTCTGTGACATTGAACTACTGCACATTGTTTGGAAATAGAAGGGGACTATTTTTCAAACCCTGGGAAGATGAACAGGTAAGGAAGGCTCCCTGGGAAGATTTTATCACACAGGCTCTGCTTCCAAGCACAATTAATGRAAATGTATATAATAGTTATAGAAACAATTTACTTAAACCCCCCAGACTTTTAGCCYGATTCTCCTCTCATTTCCATTAATATAGATTGGGACTATCTCCCTCTGAATCCCAAGGTAAATTATCAGCTGATTTCTGTTAACTCAGTGAGGTAAAACTAATGGAGCAAGAATTAGACCCTTTCCATTAACTGCTATATGTTCTTTCACATTTGAAATTAAGATTATACCAGACTGTGAGAGTAATAAAGCATTACAGCCATTCTGCTGAGTTATTTCACTGACCTTAGTTGTTCCATTAAACATTACTGCCATCAACATCAGCATTTCCATTTTGGGTCATTTTTATACATGTCTTGCCTGTGGATGCCAGAAAATTTGCCAGTACCTTCTTAATATTCTCAGAAAATGGATGAAAACCCCCCAAAAAACCAATATCAGACACAGGGTTTTTTCTAAGGCATCTCAGAATAAACTCAGCCCTATCCAAAAAAAGGAAGAGGAAGCAGGGGAAGGGAAGGGAAGAAACTGTAAATCCAGGTGTCATTTTCGCTTGATTAAGGATTCCTTTAGGATCAAAGAACAGAACATTTTGGAAAGGAAAAAAAATAAAAAAAGCCCTGCAAAATTCAATCTTAGAGGGTTGAGGGAAAAGCCACTGACACTCTCCCCATTTGCTGGGAATAAAGTGAAAAGAAATTTCCCCGGCTATATTTTTCATAGGCTGCCATTATTATGTTTATATGCTTGTTTTCCTCCACTGTGTATTTTGGAAAACAACCTCAATCTTTTCAATGGCATCTGCAGCAGGAGGCAGAGCTCTCCCTGCACACATTTTTGGAGCTGTTAGGCCTCGTTTGTAGTCTGAAAGATTTTCTGTAAGCTTGAACTATTCATTGTGTTGAAGTACCTGGTTTCCATTAAAGTCTGATTAGATTTTAATGCCCAACTTTCTCGGGCTTCTTAGGAAATCCCAGCTATCAGGCATAAATAATTTCCCAACGACTTCAAACAGCCCTGACTCGTAATTAAGCACAGAGCTATTTCCAGGTTAGGGAAGAGCTGATGTAAAATGAAGGTGACCCAAACTTCAGAGGAATTTTAGTGAGAGCTGAGCCTTCGATTAGTTCAACAGTTGGCAGCCTGTCCTCCTGGCTATGGACTTTGGAGAGGATTTTAAATATGCACTGCACAGGCACGTTCACACAGATCGTGCAGATGTGGGATTAAAAGCAGGTATTTGGCTCTGAAAATGAGTTGTAACCTCTCAGYGCAGCCTCTCTGCGTGTTGCACCTGAGAAGATGCCCACAGAATAATAACAGTGAATTCATGGGGAGCAGTGTTTGTGTCTCGGGACATGGGGAGCAGCACAGACAGAGCCCACAAGGAAGCTCTGCCTGGTCGAGCACTGTGTCTCTGAGCAACCTCGATTATTGCAGAGCTGCTTTGCCTCCCTCAGGTATTTCCAGCAGTTTGTAGAAGCAAAAAACCCAGTCCTGAACAAGGAATCCGTGCTCRTGCTGGAGGATGGCGCTGAGGCTGGCTGGAGGGAACGGGAGCTGATTTCTGATTCCTGATTTCTGCCCTGTGATTTGGACCTCGAAATAATCTTCCCTGGAATATGAGAGACGATGCAGGAGGAGGAAAAGCAAAGCATTACACGAGGTGCATGTGTAATGCTGCCAGCAAGCCCAGGGAAAGAAAATATTCTGTGTGCAAGTAGGAACAGACAGAGAGTTCTGAGCCAGCAGCAGACAGCCAGCACATTGCTCAGTCTCACTCCTGCAGTCCCAACACGGCATCCCAGCCTCTCCAGATTTCATCCTGGTGCTTTCTGAATTACATCTCTGAGGTGCCAAGCACTGGCAGGAACAGGGGAGCAAATGCTG
Source organism: Mixornis gularis (assembly GCA_003546035.1). NCBI lineage: Eukaryota > Metazoa > Chordata > Aves > Passeriformes > Timaliidae > Mixornis > Mixornis gularis. The sequence continues at coordinate 168,552 of QVAJ01000395.1, forward strand.
CCTTAGTTGTGGGGTCTTTCATCCCTAATTATCTTCATTATGGTTACCTGCATCCAAATCCTACCTCAGTTTCTTGTCTCTCCGGCTTCTTGTTATTCCAGCTGCTCAGGACATTATTACCTTTTCCATCTTATTTTAGGGATCTTCCTGCACACTACTGCAGCATTAAATAATATTTATTAACTATAAAAGCAGCAAAAATTATTATAAACTTTGATCCTGCTTCCAGTGAAATAATGCTACAACTGTCATTAATTCTCAGCCAGCAGGAGCTGGAGAGTTTTCCTTCATCCTCTTTACAAAGTAAAGACAGAAGAGTTCTCCTTCAGCATGGATGATGGAATGAAAAGCTGTGTTCAGCAACAAAATATCTAAGACTTTTTAGGCATAAAAAGACAGTAAAATTTAAAATAATTAAACTCAGCTTTTTTTTTCTCGTGCTATTTATTGCTGTTTCACCTCTATTTTCTTCTCTTATTTTTCTCCCATCCTCCTTCCCTGAAGATGTTTTCCATAGTTTCTCTTAGACCACCATTTTCTTCTCTACTGTCAACTGAGATAAAATGGGATAAAACCAGTTCTTGATCTCTCCTTAACATTTTTAGTATAGGAATAAGTTGCTGCTTATGTTTGAACACTCCAAAACTGATTTCTAAACTAAGGAACAGACATGAGAATAAGAAATTCCAGATTCTCAGATCRCCACAGTCGTTGTCTGTCACCTTGGACAATGAGGGTTGAACAGCTTTACTCAGTAATTCATCCACCATTCTCTGTGCTTACACTTCCTGAAAGCCAACTGCTTTTGATTCAAGGGTAKCACAGAGCAGAAAGTCCTTTTAATTCCAAAAATAAGTTATTTCGATAGCTAGAATGTTCATTTCAAACTTGAATTAGCCTCACTTCAGCAAAAATCTTTTTAATGTCTTTTCTTTCTGCTCAGTCAAAGACTTGTTTACCACCACGAGTTCCTCGTTYATCACTGAAATAGAAATGGGAGCAGGAGGAGCTCCCACTGCCACAGAACCAACATTTATTGTGGAGCTCTGATAATGTGCCCCAATAGCAAATCCATCCTGGACAGGGATATTATTTAATGGCTCAGTGTGGCCTCCTTGCAGGTGTGTGGAAAGAAAGGCAAAATGGAAAGGGTCTGTGCTGCCTCATCCTCTTCATCAGCTGCAGCTCTGTGGTTGCTCAGGTGGGATCTGCAGCCCTGGATCCCTCTGCACCTTTCCCCAGTTAATCTCTGCTGCCTTCTGAGCCCAGCGGGGCATTTCTGCATGGGTGGAGGAGGCAAAGGRSTGKCCAAAGGCAGGGCAGGTGGCAGAAGGGCTCCTCTGGTCACACCAGCCCAAATTCCCCGTGCTGTGTTGTCCCACCTGCGGAGCTCCCACTGGGGGCCATGGGTAACAACCCAAACTCTGCTTTTCTCATCCACATTCCTGCTTCAAGCACCAGGAATTTCTCTCCTTAACGACTGGCATTTGTGTGTCAGTGGCAGGTGACGCTGGTGGCATCTCTCTTGCCATGCAGGAGTGTGGTTGTGAGGTTGAGATTGTCCCACTTCAGGAACAGAAAGATGAGCAGGCACACACAGCGGTAGATCAAAGGAACAACCCCTTTATTTCAGAATCTGACTCCATTTTAATATACATATGTACATTATAGATACATATGTGCAGAGGGGCTACTTCACCTTGCCACCTCTCAAGGTGGTTGGTGGACATCACCATCAATCAACTCTTGTCTCAGAGGAGAAGTATGTAAACATTTTGAAAATACACATTGTTTACATAAAGCTGCGTGAGAAACTTCTGCACAAAGACAGAAAATTCAGGGCAAYACAGGYGTCTCAAGGAGACATCTGGGRGAAGCCAAACATGAACCCTGGGCTCCAACAGCCCCTGTTCTGCTCACAGATCCCAGTCCCAGGGGCTGTAACTCCCTGGTCGTGAGGGGAGACACAGCAAAGTGCTGCACTGGCTCTCCTGGAGTCTCCAAACTCTTCTCCACCTCTCCCAGGATTTACGGTGCATTTGCTGTTGTTCAAGAGAAGGAAACTATAACTCCATCGTGGGGTGAAGCTGGGCATGTCCCAATTTCAGGAACACTATAATGAAGCTTACAGCACGGCAGTTACAAAAACTCTCTTTTAATTCAATCTGACTCCAGTATTTTATACATTTGTACAAAGGTCAAGAGATTGGCTACACAGSTCGCCACCTCTTCAACCTGGATGGTGGACATCACCATCAATCATTTCTTCTCTCACAGGAGAAATATGTAAACATTCTAAGAATAGATATTGTTTTCATGAAGCTGCATCAGAACGTTTTACAGAAAGACAAAAAGACAGAAAGCTCAGGGCAACATAACTCTTCCTCAAATAAAACCTTAAAATGGAGGGGACCATTTTTGTCAGTGATGTCAGAGAGGCAAGAGCAGCCCCAGAGCAGGAAACATCCCCCAGCAGGGCACGGAGGGGAGGGATTGAGGTGGTGGGGGCAGAGTCCCAGCCAGGGGAGCAGGGATCAGCACTCCACTGCCCTGCTCATCCGGCTGGGACAACATTTGTGTTCCCAAGGYAAAGAGCAGAGGGGAAAAGCAGCTGGAAAGTCAAACAACACCTCTCGAGCAGCACAGAGAAAAATCACCAGGCTTGGAATATCAGCATCTGTGTTTCAATGTGCTCAAAATAAAACTTTTATTCTAATTATTTTTAAATGAGTGAGACCAATGAAATAAAGGTGGAATTTGAATATTCTGCTAATTCTGTCCCAGTCTGGGGGTATTTTGAGGAAGGATTTATCTCCAGGACAGGGAATGCTGTGGCATGGTTCCCATCATCAGCTCTGCCTCGTGGTCAGGCGACAGAAAAACCCAAACCCTGGGGAAGAGACGGAACATTTCCTTCTCCTGCCACACCAAATATTGCACTGCACCTCTGCCTGGCAGTAGGAAAAGGGRAAAAAGTGGATTGTGGGGATATATTTGTGAATAAATCAGCGAGCTGCTCCATCTCTTTGCAAACACATTAACTTTGAGTGACAGAGAGACACCCGGATTCCTCAAGTGTTTGCCTCAGACTGCTCTCAACCTCACTTAAACAGCACTTGAAAGAAATAATGGGGATTAATTTAAACACTTAGATATATTTTCCAAAACTACAGCAAAAAAAAATTTGACTGCAGATTTGTGCTGGAAGAATTGAAGACATCAGCATTTAGATAAAGATGAGAGCTGATTTTTTAAAATAGCACCTTTCTTTTTTTTTTTGTGCCTGTACTAATTGCAAAAGCATTTTATATTTGGAATAATTGTCCTACATTTGTTTCCTGCTATGCACACATCTGCAGGGAAAGAAAAAGGAGAAGAAATGGAGGTTTCAAAGAATCYTAAATACTAAAATACAATTTATAGATATTTTCAGGAAGGCAACTCAGTCCATGGCCACGAATTCATTTCCTTCTTTCTTTTCCATGTCACACCTTTTTTCTCTTTACACTGCAACTGTTTATGTSCTTCCCACACAAACCAGTCTGACTAAAGAAGGGACATTAACCCAAACCCTRATCAGGAAATCCATTAATTTAGGATTCCACTCTGACAATGCTGTCTTATTCCGCCCCAGAAGTTTTGTCTGAAGCAAACAAGTTTTCAGCTTTAAACTTTGCAGGGCAGAATTGTTTTTTAGAAAGAAATTTATGGCCAAGCACTGCCTGGAACTCGGGCTTAACAGTGATGTACCTGATTTAATATGTCATGTTTTAATAGGCAAGGCATTTACCTATCTCAATAGGAACTCTGTCTCCCTGTAATGTATTTATTTCAGTGTAGTCTGAGGCATCTCTTGCCCAGGATATATGTTTCAATTACATTTCAGTGCAAAACACATCCTCTGCAAGAATCTTCATACTCCAGGATCTTGAGTAATGGAACATTTTAAGTGCTGGAGAGCCCAGCACTGAAATCTTTATTCAGGCAATCTCCCCCCCAAAGGCAACTATTCCTCTCAGCAACACTGATCAATACCCCAATATGCCAGACCAAAAAAGCCTTAGCAGGAATGTGGATTCCTTCTGTTCCTATCAATAAAATATGTAATTAATTGAAAATTGAAAACTTTATTAATTTGAGTTTGATTTTTTGTCCTTTCCATCAGGCCTGTTTTCAGCTGTGTGTGGATCCGGCCCAGACTGGATTCTGGCATGAGGCAGGGAAGCTCTAGTAAGGTTTATAAAATCAGATTGAACCTAAGATCTAGAAGACAGAAAGGGCTGGAGAATGAAATAGCTCATGTAGACTGGCTGCTGAATTTACTTTCTATATACAAGTACCTCTGCTGCAGGTGCCTGGTTGGCAGGAAAATGAAATCAGAAACTTCCAACACCCAAATACYCCGAGTTAAACAGTGATGGTGATGATGCTGTTTTACACCACACAGACTCTGAGATTCAGARGGCTGAAAATGACTCTTTTATTTTTGGGATGTGTCTCCCTTTTATACTATTTTACACAGACCAATTYSATTGGTGACACAAAGACAAACYTCTTCAATCACGTTGGTCAGAGCAGAGGGACATCAAGAAGAAGTCCCTCCTARGAAAAGGAATGAATGACAAAGGTACAGTTACAAAAACATKTYTCCTGTTTACAGAAAATTCCCTGGGAAAGGAATTTCAGAAAACCAAAACACCTCAGGCATGAAACCAGGGCTACAATGGCACCMCACAGCCGTGACTTGCTGGGCACTCAGGGTTTGGAAAGGCTCTCCAGGGGAGCAGGAGCCACCCAGCAGGATCCCGTGTCCATCCCAGCGCTGCTCCCAGAGCCGGGAGGAGCTCGGGAGATGCAAAACTGGAGGACCCAAGATAAAATTCCACCTGATTTTTTGCTCTCTCAGAGCTGTTTTATCCCAGCACAAATCCATGGATGGCTCTGCAAGTTGGGAAGGGGCAAAATGTGGAAAAGACTTAAGGATTTGAACAACTTACCCTGTGTCACATCCTCAGCTGGCTCGAGAGACTCGGGGTGAGCCAAGGAGCTGCAGGAGTGGCAGGGAAAGCCCTTCACCAGCCACAACCTCCTCGTGAAGCTGCTAAATCTGACACCTCCCAAAGCTCAGGATAAATATTTGTTTGATTTTTTTTTCCATTCAATTAAACTCGAGAGCCTTTCGAAAAACACAAGTTGCAAATTTCCCCCCTGCTGCATTCTTGGTACAGCCACTGGATTTTTGTTCACGAGGGCTGTTTCTTGCTGGAGTTAAAGCSTGAACCAAGTGAAAATAATCTTGTAAAGACAGGCAATAGATACAGATATATGAGATTTATATGCTTTCCACATTAACAGAGCTTCTGTTATAAATCCCTATTAATCAGGCATTCCATCAATATAGAGTTTTCCATTAAATTCAGAGAGGAACTGTAGCAAGTGTAATCATAGAGCTTGTTTAATACAGTGCAATGATGCCAACATTTTCATCTGTCTGGCTGCAGAGCTCTTCCCCTCCTGAGCTCATTGCTGAGGGGCTGAACAGCTCAGTGACAAAGTGGAAAATCCTCCTGAGTATCAACAGTGGGAAAAAAAATAAAAATTAGAATCCTCCTCTCTGACTCTCAGCAGTTGTAAAGCAAAACCAGGATGGTGAATTACAAGTCCAAGGTTTTTTGGACCCACAGCTGAAAAAAAAAAATATACCTCAAATGTTGTTGTGCAGCTTTTTCCTACTTTTGGTTTTTCAGGTGACATCTGGACACTTTGCAGGAGCAGAAGTGAAAAGCTGCCCGGACTTGGGTGAGGCACAAGTGGAAAAAAGTGTTTTRTTTTGTATGCTCTGTATATTTGTTATTGTCCAATGTCAATACAGGAGAGACAAGAAGAGCAGAAAACAAGGAAAAGAGACAAAAGGAAGGGATTGAGCAGCTCAGACCTTGTAATGAAATGCTGTGGAACAAAGCCACGTTTTTTAAAGGAAACATTACAGAGTCTTGTTGAAATTAAAGGGTTGGTATTGAGGTAGATTAGACCTGAGAGAGAAGAAAATGAAATGGACGAGCATTGGGAGGAGGGATTTTTAACTCACCTGCTTTCACTGGTGAGGAGTCAATGAGAAGGAGAAAAGCTGCTCAGGGATCATTAGGCTTCTGTCCCCGTGATGTGAAGTGAGATGTCGAGGTGAGGTGGGCAATGCTCCACCTCAGGGGGCTCCTGGGGCTGGCAACACCTGCAAAGGTTCAGAGACTCCCATTACGGGGMTTTTTTGCTTAAAAAAAAAAGGTTAAAACCCTGATATTTTTCATTTCTTTATCATCTCGAGCCATTCCTTTGGTATGTCCCCAGTGGAGTTTTGTCTTGTTCCGTCTTGTTTGCCTCAGGCAAAACACCCAGGGCTTGATCTCAGCTCTGCCCTGGCATCTTCAGCTTCCTGAGACAAAGGGCATGTCCAGAGGAGCTGGGTTTATCCTTCTCTCACCTCAGAAAGAAATGCCAGCAAACAGGGAAACATTGCAGCTTTGAACAGCAAACCAGCTTTTGTTCTGGTTGGTCTTCGGGGAGATTTGTGGGGTATTTCCAGTGTCACTGGTGCTCCAGCAGGCCCAGAAAGGCCCTTTTACCCCAGGTGTTGTATTTCCAGCACAGTTTGTGCCCTAGCCCAGTAAATTGCAGAGTGCAAAGTGTGTCACCAGTCAAATATGTCCCGTGACAGCTCCCAATATTTGGGCTGTTCCAGCTCCCTGCTTCTCTGTTGGAATATCCTTTTTCCTGACTCAGAGGTGCGGTAAGTGAGAGCTAACTGAATTCTCTACAAATCCACTTCCCACACTTGTCCCTCCCAGCCCTKGGTCACCACCTTCCCACCTGGAATGGTGACAAGGACACAGGCCAGAAGATTTAACACAAAGCTCAGGCTTTGGAGAACCCAAACAGGGAGCTCCTGGATTTGGAGGAATATCTGATGGGTTTGCCCACAGGGGATGATATTTTGATGGTACTTTGCACAGCCCCAGCCCAGTGAATGTCCTGTCCCTGGTGGAACATAAACAGATGAAGTGGAGAACACAGGGGAAGGGCCAAAACCAATTTATTTTCCCCTGCTGAAGACAACCCCACCTGCCTGGCTCAGCTCAGGGCTGTGCTCCTCCACTCAGGAGTTTCACCCCTCAAAGGGAGAGCTGCTCCTTGGGCCCATCCTGGATTTCTGCACCCTGGCTCTGCATCAGCAAGGGCACTCCAGCAGAGATAARCCATCCTCTGTCCTCTCTAGAGATAAACCATCCTCTSTCCTCTCTAGAGATAARCCATCCTCTGTCCTSTCTGTTGATGTTTTGGCATGGCTGAGCTGGGCTCTCTGATCTAACACCACAGATTTTCCCATCAGACACAATTGCAGCCAGGCAAATGGATTTTGAGAGTAGGTGGAACAGCAAAGGAAGAGCCAAACATTTTCTAACAAGGGCAGAACAGAGTTTTTACCCTTTTCTTACCCTTCTCTCTTCCCCCTGTGCCAGTTCCACGTCTTTCTGCAGACTGGGGTGCAGACAATGAGGTTTCTTTTCAGGAAAAGTCTGATATTTCTTCCCAAGAACAACAGATGTGCTTCAATTTTGAGATGTTCTGAGGCATCCCTGACTCACGACCCCAGATATCCTTTGGCAGTGAAAACCTCCCTCCCTCCATTTCTCTTCTGGAGCTAATGAGGCTGTGCATTTACACAGCAAATTCAATACATCTCCAACCCCCAGTTCTGCAAGCAGTACATTATTATTTCCTGGCCTTTCAAAGGCTTTTTGGACTAGAATATAATGGAATGGCTTTTAACAAGGACTCCCCCAAAAGAAAAAAAAGTCAGGGTAGAGTAGACTTTRCTATCAACATATTAAGCAAGTCAGCTGAAAGCCGAGTTCCTCTTACAAGCTCTATTTTCAGGTGTATCCTTAAATCATAAGGAGACCAACAGAAAGTTAAATCACAGTGACAGCAAAATGCAGTTTAATTCAAAGTCAGCRGGTCAAGAAGGGCTATGAAGGATCCTCACATTCACCTCAAGCCATTAATTCAGATAAAACCCACCAGCTGCCGCAGCCCTGGAGGATTCTATTTTTCATATTTCTGCCTGTTAGCTCGCACAAACGAAGAAAGGAGACTTTTTTTTATTTTATTTTATTTCCTTTCTCCAAGATAAGGGTTTCAATTGACTTGTCCAACTTCATGGCACGGACTGCAGCACTTAAAAAACGTCCAGATTCCAGTGGGAAATGTGGGGAAAGCCCTGTGTCTTTCCATTCCCACAGAAGCAGAGCAAGGAGCTGTGCCTGGCTGCTCCCACCCAGCCCTCCATGCCAGGCTGCCTTCAGCATCCATGGAGATGGATAGCAGCTGCCAGCAGCTGTCCCCTGAGCTCCCCAGAGAACAATGAAGCAAATAATTTCTTTAATTATTTATCAAGGGCTGCTTCCTCAGTCAATAAATTTGTTTGGCTGTCTCCTGCAGGCCTGGCTCTCTACTTTATTGGGTTCTTCCACATGCATTTGAAACATGTTCTTTTGYTCATATTAATATCCACAGAAAACTTATTTTCCTACTTTTCTTTTTATAATTTTTATTTTTTTTTTTATTTTGGCATAATCTTGTGCCATCCTTTTGTTTTATCCTGTTGCCTTTGTGTTGCTTTTCTTCAGTGCCCGATGTTTTATGAGACACAACTTGACTTTTAATTAACCTTTTGCCCACTCTCTTCCTTTGCTCCCTTCCTCTGTCTTTACACTGGAAAGAACTTGGCATATGTATTATTTTTAATTGTCCACTGGGTCATTGAATTCCCTATGTATCTTCAGGATTTGACTTGGGAGGAAACTGGACTGTTCTTGTGAGTGAAGCTCCTCCAAATAAGCCCATTTGCAGTTTTGTTATGAACTATTTTAATCAACAGCTGTGAAATGGCCAATAAACCAAATTTGTATTCAGAGCTTATGCAGTGGGAGAGAAGATTCATGAATTTAAAAACAAAAAAAACCAACAACAAAAMAAGAAAACCAAATAAAAATCCTTYTTTCCTTCCTGAAATGGTGCCTGGTTTGGGTTAAACTCCCCARCTGCCAGTGGTAAAATGACCTTTTKTCCCACCTTGAATTTTGGCAGCTGTGCCAAAGAAAAGAATCAAACAAAGACCCTGCAAATGTCTCCTTTAAAAAGCACGGAGGGGTTAATTATTCCTGTTATTTATTCAGAATAGAACTGAGTCAAGAATAGGAGGAAGAGGAGAGTGAGAGGGGAGAGAAATGGGAAGAGCAGAAGGAG
>QVAJ01000395.1:189868-212679 GCA_003546035.1 Mixornis gularis
GTTCCTTCCACCCAAACCATTCCATGATTCTGTGATTTTTTGCAGATTCACTGCTCTGAAGCAAATTTCATTGATTGCATTCACCTAAATAGATCAGCAAGCTTCCCCACAAAGACAACAGTGTAGGGTACATTTGTGTTGTTCTTGTTCAGTATTTTACAGAGCAGAGTTCAGGGGCAGGAAATCCAGCCATACAGATTGCAAGGCCAAGGCTGGAACTGTCCTAAGAGACCCAAGTGGCCTTAAAAGTGCAAGAGCAGGGCTGGAAGATGTCACTGTGGGAGATGTCACCACTCTGACACCATCAGGAGACTCAGCCCCTTCTGACACAGTGAGAACTGAGAAAAGAGATGCCTCTTTTCCCCATGTGGAACTTTGGGGGATTTCAGGTGCCCTGAACTCCTGTAAGGCTTTTTCTGAAATCACAGAGTCTGGGAAACTGCTCTTTCCATTTTGTTATTCAGTGTCTGCCTGCAGCTCTTTGGTATTTCCAGGGAATCCTCTTCCTTCTGAGAGCCAGGGAAAGACACGACAGAGCAAAGGGCAGCACAGACAGCATCAACAAGCCAGAAAAATAGAGGAAGGAGGAAAATATTGTTCCATCCTTTCCTCACAGCCACTTATTTCCATGCTGCAAGGCAGCATGAAGGCTGAGCTGCTTTACTTTGCATTTTACACTGGAATAAAGGAGTTTTTGTCCACTTCTCACCCAAGGGGAATGGCCCAGTGCAATTCTAGTCCGAGGGTTAAACCAGGCCATTAAACCAGCCTGGAAACAAAGGAGGAGATGTGCTGTAATATTCAACTTTCAATTAKAATGTGTCACCTGCTAAATCAGATWATTTATCTGGGAAGGAAGGAAAGGCTATGGAGCAGCTGCTGCTCTTTGTGGATGCTCGTGAGGATCACACTTGAGTGTCACAGAATACTTGTGAGGACTTTCTCCTTTTCAGTTGCTCCTGCTGGGCATTTCCCTACCCCATAAAGGTGAGCTTTGGTGCCCTACCCTTTTCCCACTTTTTGTCTGTGGAATTTGTTACTAGCTGTGAGTACTAACTGCTGCCATCCCCAGGAATCACCCTCTGAGCCCTTTTAAAATGCAGTGAGACAAGAGAAGAAAGATTTCTGTGTGCCTCAGGTGCCAGTTTGGGATTCAAAGAACCCAGATTAGACTCTTCCTCAGCAAGACCCTTGGGGAATGCCCCTTTTCCTCTGAGTTTCAATTCCTTTCCAGAAAGGATGGGTCCCTTTTCTCCTCCCTGAGCTGTGATAGCTTTCAAACACTGTACCAGATAAGAAATTAATAAGTTAGCTTGTGACAGAGCGTTGTTCTACTTATCTTTCTAGAAGTACCATAGTTTGCTCCCTATTAAAAAAAAAAAAAGTCTGTCTGTAAAATGAATTAATTGAGTATAAATGTGGCAGTGGCAGCCCCGAATCCAATAGGGCTGGGAGTCATCTGCTTGAAACCCTCCCAGGGAGCTCCTGTCTTGCCTGGACAGAGAGCAGAGTGCAGGCACAGCCTGGCACATCCATCCTGCCCCATCAGCATTTCAGCCTCAGCTGAGTGCTAAATCAGCTCCCAGCAATTTCCACGAGGAAATTCCCGTTTCTGTGGAAGCTGCTTCAAAAAGGAAAAAGCAGGAGTGGCAGGGGGGACCAGGGAGACGAGGCAGCAGCACTTAGAAAAGACTGTTTGTGGTTAATATATTCCATTTGGGAGGGCTGCTCCTCGTGGCTGTGTCTGGCAAACACGATGTGACAGGCCTAAGGAAGCGTCCAGACAAGTTCACCTATTCTTAGCTCAGTGCACAGCAAACTTCTGTTTGGAGGCAAGGACTCATTTTCCAGATCACATCTGAACATTTTTAGGATAATTGAGACAGCTGTTGGTGAAAAAAAAAAGAAAAAAAAAAGACAAAACTGCTGTAGCTTGAAAAATCACTGGGGTGTTGGTGCTGTGAGTGAACTGCTCTTGGGGGSTCCTTGTGAAGGAGAAAGGAAACGCTCCCTCACTTCTTACCCCAGCACCAGGTCAGGAGCATTGGCAGGAAGATTTTTGGTTAAGAGACCAGATTTGTGGTGCAGGAATGAGGAGAGGGTTTAACAGGTTTCAGTTCCTTTCTCACCACGACACTGAAKGCAAGACTCAAGTCTTTACATGATTGTGGAGTCAAGTATTTTTTGCTCCTTCCCCATCATATGATCRCTGCTACAAACATCCATATTTATGAGCCCTTCAAGTGAATCCAAGTTTTGAGCAACCTTTTTTTTTAATTATTTTCACTCAGAAGTGTGGAGATGTCAAACAAGTCCCTTCCTTAAAAACAGCACCCAGAGATAAGAAAGCAGAGCTGACCTGCAGCCACAGGGTCTTCTCCAGGCTCTGGYAAACGAGGTTATTCTCATGAGGCTCAACCTTGAACACAAAAAAAGGTTTTCTGAACGTATTTTCAGTGTGGAGCCTGCACAGCAGCACGGCTGGAAAGTCAGTGGCACAAGGTTCTGTGCCTGAGCCCTGAGCATGACATCTGAATTAGCAGAAGAATCAGAGCCACAAATGCTGATTGAAAAAATTATCCAGAATTTTTGACCAAACTGTCCTAAAACGAGCAGCTACAGCAAGCTGAAGTCTAGAATYGATCCTGGTGCAGAGGAGAAACATTGTATTTTCTAGGAGGATGACATCCGGGTCTCATAAGATTTTAGTCTCTAAAACAAAACATCGGGTTATGACCTRTTTAGGTTGACAGAATTCTCCTCTTTGGCCACGTGTCCATCACCAGTTAAATTAACTTTCAAACGACCTTGCAGTGYACCTTTGCCACACCTACAGGATCAATGCTAAGCACAACAAATCACATTTATTTTCCTGTACCTGGAACACCCCAGGGATCTCTGGCACAAACTGCACCCAGGCAAACAGGAAATTCCCTTYAGGAGTTACCTGGGAGACCCAGACCCTAAATCTGCTGATGATGGAGCAAAGTTAATGAACACTCAGCTGGTGTTTCTGTACCCACCCAGGATTGCCAAAGTTCACAGATGGATCCTTCCCTGTCAAGGCCCAATGCTGCTGCCATTTGAAGAATCTTTTAATAATAAAATGACTTTTGAGTAATTGACATTTTCCTTTGCTGTCAGAGCAGACACAAGCTGGGCTTTGCACCTAGATCTCTCTGGAAATGYGTGCAGGGGTGTATTCCCTGCTGCCAAACCGAAAATCAGGTTACTGCCTTCAGTACTAGCTGGAGTTCTGATGAATGTTTATTTGGCACCATGTTCATACTGTTATGCACAAGCGCATAGAATTAAAATAATAATTTCTACTTGATTTCATGCTTCTCTGGCTTAATGGTCTCTGATGGTTTTTAGCAGATCCATTATACATACTTAAATATAGGAAAAAAAAAAACCCTACTGCATAGGAAAAAAAAAAGTATAAACTTGTGATCAAATTTACTCCAAAATAAGTTGGAAAGAAAATTGAAAATATGACTTTTGCTAGGATTTTCCACTGTGCCTTTTGTGGATAATATGACAGCCTCGGCATTTGTAATAATCAGTGGTGTCCCCAAACCAATTTCCTTCTTGTCTCTACAAAACCCTGACAACTCCTGCTTTTCCTCTAAGTGCTGTTGAATGTAATTAGCAAATTGCTCAAGGCGTGATTAAAATGTCATTTTGTGAATGTTCAGGTCCTTCCTAAAGCCACCCACCACCTGCCCAGAGCAACCCTGTGCCACACAAAGATCCTGCCACCAAATCAAGGGAAATGATTGAACTCTGCAGCTCAACAGCAGCCAGAGTTTTCCACATGGTGAGGACCCAGGGCAGCAGGAAGGATTTCGGGATGCTGGAGTGTGTCCAGAGCAGGGGAGTCATTCTTCCCCTGGGCTCAGCACTGGTGAGGCCTCACCTCGAGTGCTGTGTCCAGCTCTGGCCCCTCAGTTTAGGAAGGACATTGAGTGCTGTGTCCAGCTCTGGCCCCTCAGTTTAGGAAGGACATTGAGTGCTNAAAAAAAAAACCCTACTGCATAGGAAAAAAAAAAAAGTATAAACTTGTGATCAAATTTACTCCAAAATAAGTTGGAAAGAAAATTGAAAATATGACTTTTGCTAGGATTTTCCACTGTGCCTTTTGTGGATAATATGACAGCCTCGGCATTTGTAATAATCAGTGGTGTCCCCAAACCAATTTCCTTCTTGTCTCTACAAAACCCTGACAACTCCTGCTTTTCCTCTAAGTGCTGTTGAATGTAATTAGCAAATTGCTCAAGGCGTGATTAAAATGTCATTTTGTGAATGTTCAGGTCCTTCCTAAAGCCACCCACCACCTGCCCAGAGCAACCCTGTGCCACACAAAGATCCTGCCACCAAATCAAGGGAAATGATTGAACTCTGCAGCTCAACAGCAGCCAGAGTTTTCCACATGGTGAGGACCCAGGGCAGCAGGAAGGATTTCGGGATGCTGGAGTGTGTCCAGAGCAGGGGAGTCATTCTTCCCCTGGGCTCAGCACTGGTGAGGCCTCACCTCGAGTGCTGTGTCCAGCTCTGGCCCCTCAGTTTAGGAAGGACATTGAGTGCTGTGTCCAGCTCTGGCCCCTCAGTTTAGGAAGGACATTGAGACACTTGAGCGTGTCCAGAGGAGGCAACGAGGCTGGTGAGGGGCTGGGAACACAAACCCTGTGAGGAATGGCTGAGGGAGCTGGGGTTGTTTATCCTGGAGAAAAGGAGACTCAGGGGTGACCTTATCTCTCTACACTCCCTGAAAGGTGGCTGTGCTCAGGTGGGGGGTGGTCTCTTTCTCCAGGCAGCACTGACAGAAGGAGAGGACACAGCCTCAAGCTGTGCCAAGGGAAATATAGGGGAAAGTTAGGGAAAAGTATTTTACAGGAAGAGTGATAAAGTTACTGGAATGGTCTGCCCAGGGAGGTGGTGGAGTCACCATCTCTGGATGTGTTTAAGAAAAGACTGGATGTGGCACTCAGTGCCATGGTTTAGTTGAGGTGTTGGGGCTGGGGTGGACTCAATAATCTTGAAGGTCTCTTCCAACCCTGTGATTCTGTATTTTTTCTGTATTCTGTATTCTGCATTCTGTATTCTGTACTCTGTACTCTGTACTCTGTACTCTGTATTCTGTACTCTGTATTCTGTATTCTGTAAAGCAGGGAGAGGCACCAAAAGCTGCTGGAACTTCCAGGCAAAGTGAGGATTGGCAGTGTCAAAAGCCACGCCTTGGAAGAAGCATCCCTTAGGGGAGTGACACTGCAGTGCTGTGTCACTGTGACACTGGAGCGTCGGCAGGCTGAGCGCTCAGGGAGCTGTGCAGGGCCTAAGGAGAGATTTCCTGGGAAGAGAAGGGAGATAATGTGGATGTAAGAGCTGTCTGTGACGTGTGAACATTGCCACCCCTGCTCTCCCCCATCCCCTCCAGCCTCCAAGGGGCCTGCAAGGATTTGCTGTTCAGCTCAGCTTTAACAGAGCAGGGTCAAAGCAGCTCCAGTTTCCCTCAGAGCAGCTGGGAGCTGCCAAAGGGAAATGCTGCCAGTTGCCTGGCAAAAATTGGGATTTTTGTGGGAAGGCTCAGGAGGCTGTTGTGGGAAGGTTCAAGTGTCTGTGGTCTCCCCACCAACCCCGGCACCCTCAGCTGTTGTCACCTCCTGGAGAGATTGTTTGATTTGGTTTTGGTTTAAAAACAATTTATTGGCTTCTCTCTATTCTCACAAACCCTGAGTTATTTTTATCTTCTTCTGCCTCAGGGGGATAAATTGATATTTCTTAACTTTGCAAGGCCTGTTTATGCCTCATTTTCTTACAGGATCTCACACCAGGAGAGCTGACACCCTCTGGTTATAGCTCTGGGAAAACACAACTCAGCTCCTCTCGGCTGTGTGAACACACACATTCCACATGGAAAATATTCCCCAACATCTGTCCTCTCCCAGCTCCCTCACCAGCATTGCTCCTTCTGTGTCCTTCCAAATTTGGGCTGAATTCCAGCAATATTGGTGTGTATTAGCTGCGAGAAATAAATTATGGAAAGAAATTTAAGGTTTGCCCCAGCACCTGTTAGTGCAGCTTGGCATGTCCAGCATTTCTCATAATTCTGCTTTTTTTCCCCAGTAAAAAGAAGAAAGAATATGAGAATTTATCTGGAATTTTCTACCACTGCTTTGTTGCAACCAGGGTAATCTTACAATTATATCTTCGTTGTCTCACTACAAATCATGATTTAAATGATTGAACAAATCTCAACAAGGACATGGGATTTTCAGGACTTCAGTCCATGTGTGGTTTTCATGAAAGTGAAATATATTTGGGGCCATCCTTGAAAAAATTGAATTCTTGAGGTAGCTGTGAATTTTGCATATTTAATTATTACAGAAGCATTTTTGTTTGGTATTGTTCTGGCAAGTCTATATTTTATAAGGCCTCTGATGATTTATAACAATAAACGTTTTTTTTTCACAACAGCTGGTCTCAGATCATTATCTTATCAAACTATTTATTTACCCCACCACATTTTTAACCCTTGTGTGTTTGCTTTTCTTTCTCTAGTCACAGTATTTTACCTGGAAGGCAGTCAAGCTCCCTTTGCAAATCATTCATTGCACCTTAAGGTCACGTTTCTGGAGCAGATTTTGGGTGGTGCTTGAGCATTGAAGCTCCACCACCTGCAGAATTGGTGGTGTCCTCTCTCTCCGTGGGTGCTGGCTGCTCTCAGAGACAAGGGAGGGACACTCTGACCTTCTCACAGAGTTGTTACCTGTTGCCCTGAGTTTTCTGTCTTTTGTCTTTCTGTAGAACTTTCACACGCAGCCTTGATGTAAATAATGTCTATTCTTAGAATGTTTACATCCTTCTCCTGTGAGGGAAGAAATGATTGATGGTGATGTCCACCATCCAGGCTGAAGGGATGGCGACCTGTGTAGCCAATCCCTTGACCTCTGTACATAGCTATAAATACTGGAGTCAAAATAAAATTAAGAGGGAGTTTTTCTACAACAGCCATGTCCTGAGCCTCTCTCAAGTGTTCCTAAATTGGGACATGCCCAGCTTCGCCCCGCAACAGTTACCCTCTGAAATAAAAGAGATTTATTGCATTGGCAGCAGGCTGGAGGCTCCGGAGTGATGTCAGTGGAGTTCTGCTCTTGGCACCTTCAGGGAAGAGGAAACATTAACAGACCCTGGATGTCACATTCCCTTGGAATGTCTGACAGGCTCCACATCCAACACTCCCCTGGAGACAGGTCTGAGCTAAAACAGGGGTTGAAATCATCCCCATGGCAGGAGCTCAGCCAAGAGCTGGTGGTTGAGATGCACAGGATGGATGCTGGCTCTGCTCTGCTCTGCTCTGCTCTGCCCTCCCTCCTCTGGAAGCAGCTCCTGGGGGGAATTCTGGGACCCACCACGCCCTGAGTGGGGTCAGTGGTCACACAGAGCTGGGGGAGCTCCAGCTGCTGACACTGGCACCCTGTGCCCTTGCAGGAGGAGGTGCTGGGGAACACATCACAGCCCCACTCTGCCTTTTTGGGAGGCTCTGTCTTTGGTCCCTGCCTGGTGGGGACCTTCCACCATTCATAAAAACCATGGAATCACAGAATCACAGAACAGTTCGGGTTGGGAGGAACCTTAAATCCCATCCAGTGCCACTCCTGCCATAGGCAGGGACACTTTCCACTGACCCAGGTGTTTCCAAGCCCCTTCCATCCTGGCCTTGGGCACTGCCAGGGATCCAGGGGCAGCCACAGCTGCTCTGGGCGCCCTGTGCCAGGTTCTCCCCACCCTCACAGGGATGGTTTTCTTCCCAAAATCCCGTCTAACCCTGCCTTCTTCAGTTTAAAGCAACTTCCCCCACCTCAAACACTCCATCCCTTGTCAAAAGTCCCTCTCTATCCCCTGCAGGTACTGAAAGGCTGCAATAAATTCCCCCTGGAGCCTTCTCTTCTCCAGGCCAAACATCCTCAGCCTTTCCTGGCAGGAGATGTGATCTGAGTGTTCTCCTGACCAGAGCAGAACCAGAAAGGAAAAGGGAGAAATGAAGCCATCATTCAGCTGCCCAGGGTTAATCATGGGAATAGGGGAGATTTAAGTTCAAATCCATCCTCCTTATTTGAAGCAGAGAATTGAACTTGACACCTCTCCTCATCCCAAATCAGAGTGCATTAACCATGAGAGCAGAGAGTCAATCCCTCAGTTTTCCTCCACCTTCATCTCAAGCACAATTGAAGCTGACATTATCTAAACACAGAAGGAACTCCAAGGAAATACAGAGGAGATTGGGAGCATCCAAGGTGCTGGAGTGGCTGCAGAATTTTCTGTGGGAGCAGCATGGAGGGCACCAAACCTGAGCTCAGATCAAACAGAAAATGGAAGACGCATAAAGCTGAGATAATATCACAAAGTGTGATTGTAACTCGACATCTACTGCGTGTGAGGTGTGTTTTCACTGACATCACAAAGCTTGAACCAAATGGATGTTCAATTTGGATATTTTTTTTAATCAATTCTTCACATTTTTAACTGGAAACAAAAATGGTGACATGAATTAAAGATAATAGTGGGACTGGTACCACTGCTATTGATCAAAAAAGCAAGATAAATATCCCTATTGAATAAATTACAGCCAAGGCATGACCTTCATCACAAGACTTCATACCTGGTATGGAATTTGTTTGGATACATAATGCTTTTCAGAAATAGTTTAAAATATGAGCATTTGAAGAGCCACCTGTTTTGAGAAGGTGTAAGTTAACATGCCAAAAATTGCAGCCCTACATGACATTCTCATCCCTGGGAGGCTGATACTCAAACAAATCAGAAAATCATTGAACTTCATTTCTTCTGGTCAGAGGTCACCAAATTTACAGAGCGAGAGCACAATGATTCAAGAGGGAACGAATTCCGAAATGCAAATAGGAGGCAAGAAGGTGTTTTATTTTCCCCTTGCTTTTCCAGTTTTGGGGTTTAAGCCCGGCTTCATCCCTCCATCCTTCAGCACATCTGGGTGTTTTATCAATGAGAAATGCACACAAAGGGGCTCCCAGCTCTGGCTCCCAGGTGCACACCCACCCTGCTGGGACCTGCCCGAATTCACACCACGGCAAGAGCAGACAGCAGCTCCTGCCAGCTGGAATGTCTACACGTGGCTTTTCAGAGAGACTTTCTGCGTTCGTGATCTCAATTAGAGGAGGTTTGCTGACTCTTGGGCTGCCCCTCGGGTGGATGGAGCTCAGGAGGAAGTTCCTCTCTGCAGGAGAAATGCCATTTGCAGCAAACATCAAAGCGTTCAGTTGTTTTCCAAGTGACTGCTCAGGCTCCTCTCTTTGCTTTCGTGTCACTCAGGCACAACCCTGACCCAGGAGCAGGGGCTGTGGCAGCTGAGGCAGCAAGGACCTCAGCTGATGGCATCCTGTTGCCCTGGCTTTTCTTGCCAGCTCTTGTTTGTTGGTTTCTTGTCTTCTTTTCTTCCTGTTAGAGCCGGGATTAATGCACAGGAGTCTGAGTTTGGTGTTTGGTCTCAGTGTTTATTAATTCTTATCTGCAGCACAGTCCCATGAGTCGTGAGCTCCAACTAACAAGGTAGAAAACGGAGGAAGGGATGCCTCTAACTCTGTCCAAGGTATTTTTAAGCACTAATTGCCCAGTAACGAAGTGACACCTATATTATTTATACTTTTGACCCAATAACTGACCACCCAAGGTCCTCAATGCAGACCCTTTCACCCAATAAGATAAAACCACCCAAACCCATGAATAAGAAGGTGGAAGAAGAAGGTGAAAGAAGAAGGACTTAGCCTACAAATCCTTCATATTGCTTTATATGCATTACTGCAGTCTAAAGCCTTAAATTCTCAGCTTCCAGGGTTTCAAAACTTGTTTTCTTCTCCAGCCTCTGCTGGCTCCTTTCTCCAGCTCTGAGTGCTGCCTGCTCCTCAGCTCCCCACAGAGCCACCACCAGACACTCTGCACAGCTCCTCCAACAACAGAACAAGCCTGGGGAAGCCCCAGTCAGTGGTTTCATGCTCCAAGCAGTCCCCAAATCCAGTTTGTGGTGAGACTGTTTGGATTCACTGGCTGTGTCACAAAGCTGAAGTGCTTGGATGAGGGCTCTGAGGATGCACAGTGCTGTTGGTGTTGGGGGAACATTCCTGTTCACTGAGTGCTTCACAAACACACTCTGACAGTTTTCCCTTTAATATTTTCAGAAGCTGAAAGTAGGGGAAAAGTCTAAAAAGGCAGGAAAATCCAAGCCTCAAAGTAGAGAGTTGTGTAGAGCTTTTAAATGCATCCCCTGGGAATTGCTTGTTCATCCTTTTTCTATAAAACCCCCAAACTTACAGATTGAATCTCATATTGGTTATTTTATTGTTCTTTTATGCAAAAATACTCAGGGTTTGGGGTGGGGTTTTTTTGCATTTTTTTGTAAAGCACAGAAGCTCAATTCCCTTCTCACCAGCACTTTCTTTAAATGAAGACAAAGTTTGAAGCTGATTAATGATATTTTTATTTGTTGATTTATTTTTTTTTTAATATGTGGTGGAGCAGGAGGAAAAAAAGAAGTGACCAATCAGACAATAAAGATATGTTTACGTAGAGCTTAATTTTGCTGGGCCTGAGAGGCTGTAAACAGAAGAACAAGTATGGTGAGACATCTCTAGGTGTGCAGCCACACTGAGATGCTCCTTTGAGAAACCCCATGGCCCAGAACCAGATTTTGCATGGCCTGAAGAAAGATTGAAAGGAGGAAAGGCAGAAATAACTGAGATCAGATGAGGAGGGTTGGGGTTTTCTGTTATGGCTGAAGGGCAGCTGCAAGGGAAGGGAGTTCAGGGGGATTGGGAAGAGAAATGAGTAAAACATGGATGAGTTTGAAACAATAGGGAGGAGAGGCAAAGGTGGCTTGAAAATCAAGAATTCGAGTGACATGGGCAAAAAAAAATGACTCAGTAGCAGGGGAGATTTGGAAAAGAGGTTAAGATGTTACTGTTCTGGTTGTGTTTATAATAATGAAGTGATCAAAAGCCTCAGTTTGAAGTGAATTAACTTGTGCAGCATCTCCCACTATTCTATTGAAAACTATTTTGCATTTTTCCTTTGAAGATGAACTGAATTTAGAATTATTACAGGAAAGACCAACTTCTGTAAGTCAGAAGAAACAGAGCAGGGCCTGTGAAATGCAGCAGATAGGATGTGTAAAGTTAGGAAGTGTAAAATTAGGATGTGTAAAGTTAAGATGTGCAAACTTCCCTGTAACACAGAGAAATATTCCTGTTTGGGCATTCCCCCTGCCCAGGGAGCTCAGATTTATGCCCTGGGTCTCATGAAAAGCATCTTCAGGAAATTCTGCTGTCCTGGAAGACTGGCACGTGGAGGAGACGATGCCCTCAGCAATCCACACCGTGCCACTGCCTCCAACTTTCTAAAATAGCTTGTGAGTCACACCTGCAAGTGAAAGAGCAGCAAAGCAGAGCTGGCTTTTTAACCATTACCCACTACAAAGTGTCATATTGTGTATTTACAGCCACATGCACAAAACCAGAGCTTGAATCATCAGCTCCTGGTGCAACAAGGCCACAACAAGAGACTTGGGACAGTGACTTGGATGGAAAAAGGTTGGGAGTAGAACCTCTCTGTTCATGCAGCTTGCAGCCTGAGTCAGATATCACTGAAAGAAAGGGAGAGACTCCCCCAGACTTGGGAAAGGAACACTTCAATCAATATAAGGATAATAATTCAATGCCCTGGGATGTCCTTGAGAAGGGCACGGCTTTCAGATCGAACACCTGCTGCACTCTGACACATCCAGGGGCCTTGGAGTCGTGACTGCTCCACTTGGAATTTGCAGGGAAGGACCAGGTCATCCCCAGGTGAGACAAGGAAAAAAGACAGGGCGAGTTGTTGTATAAAACCTCATTGAAAAGTCTCAGCTCATTTAAGAAAGAAAGATTTTTAAAGACCCAACCCAGTGTCCTGATCTCTGTTCTCCATGTCTGCTGCCCACCCAGCTGTCTCTACATGCCAATTTCCACTGGCAAATCGTACAACTTAAAATCCTTCTTGAAGCATCCAACCTCTTCAGCCCAGCCAGAAATCAGATTCAGGCAGATAAACCAGATTCAGGAGCTTTCTGCTGGTGGCCCAGTGCCCCCGAAGCCAGTGGAGTGTCAGGATATGCCATGGAGGAGATGCAGACCTCAGGGTATTGATTTCTCCTGGCAACTACCAAAACCAAATGGGGGAAAATGGAGAATTCTGCAGCTTCCTGCAGAGCAAAGCCATCAGCAGGGAGGATGAGCCTGGCTGTCGTTGCTGCCTGGGCCGTGGGAGGCAGGAGGGATCTGCCAGGATCCCTCTTGCTGTTCCACATCTGAAAAATGAAGTGCCCTGGAGCTCTGTGGTAGCTCTTTGGGAGGGTGAAGCATCAGTCACGCTCCTCCCTGGGAGCTCTGCACTCCCAAAAGCCTTTTGGGGGAGTTACCAGTGCTTTGAGGGACTCTGAATGCACTTGGCTGGTTTGGGCAGAGACATCAGCACACAGAATCACACCTTTAAATAAGGTATAACCTTCACAATCAGAGTGAACACAAATGTCAAAACATTTCAGAAAATAATTAATCTGAGCAGTTTGCTCGAGTAGCTAAGATGGATTTTGGTACAAATTGACTCACCTGGTTTTTTTTCCCTCCTGGCAAACCCACGTTGTGCTTCTCTCTAACATTGTCTCTGCTTTTTCAAGAGCATATCAGATTTGATTTGAAAGTAGAGCAAACAATATATTTTTTTTAAAGTCTTCATGTATATTTTATCCTAAAGCGATCTGTATCATTATTGATTGTTCCTGCAATAAGAAAGTTAATAGGATGAATTGCAAGTAGTTGCCATAGAAACTACCATTGGTCTCTTTCTCTTGGAGAGGAAGCACACAATTAATTTGTCTTTTAACCTACTTTATTGCTGCAAAGTCCATACAAATGCAGCAGCACAGGTCCAGATTCATTATACACTTCTGTGCCATTGTCCTCCTAAATCACCTTCTCAGATACACTTTTGAAAGTGTTTATTGGAAGGAAAGTTTGGATTCCATGTATTTTCCTGCTGSCCGATTTGCCTGGGATGAGAGCAGAGGTGGTCAGGGGAGGAGGATCCATTCTCCCACCATTCATCCCACACTTCCCTCCCCTGCCAGCAGAACACTTTGGATCCCCTGGGGCAAAACCCATCAGCTCTGGAGCCAAAACACCTTTCTGGGCTGGACTGGAGGTGGTTTGCACTTTCTTACTGAAAGGATTTTATTTTGATGCTTTTATCTCATCCTCCTGGCATTATTAATGCAGGTTTGGGCAGTTTTATCTAAATAAGGACTTGGGGATTTCACTTTAGTTTCCATCTCTGGGGCCTGAGGCAGTGAGGTGTCCTTGACTGCCAGGCCTGGAGAGGAATTGTTGTGTCTGCCCAAACTGGGGAAGCAGCAGCTCACACTGTGTGTGGAGTTTAGAGTTCTGCACTAAAGAACTGCAGGGTTACAAATACATGAAAAATATAAAAGCTGAAATCCTGAGGCATCAGAGCTGACAAGGACACCTTGCAGCTTTCCTCCATGAAATGGGAGCTCAGCCCCCAGGCAGATCTGCCCACAGAGCTTTTTTGGGAGCTCATCCACCACATCTGCATGCACAGGGACAGGAATGTGGGGAAGAGGAGAACAGAGATCCCACGGCCTCTGAGATGACCAGGGAGGAGAGGGTGGAGAGGCTGAGGGCATCGAGAGGAAAAAAGGTGAATAAAAAATACCAGAGAGGTCAGGGAGTGGGATCCTCACAGGCACAGCTGCAAGAGGGGAATTTTAAGCAAATTCCTGTCAGAGGAGAGAGCAGAGGTAAATCCTTGTAGACAGGTAATTCATTTTTACCACCTCCTACAACTTCAGCCCTCAATTTAAACCCTCACTGGATCCTGTCTGGACATCAGAACCTGCTGAAACGTGGCACAAAACGTGGGGTCTTTTTTTTTATTTTTTTAATACTTTATTTTTTATCATCTGATAGAATTGTTTGTTATAAGCTTGAAAAATGAGATCATGCTTTTCTTCTCACGCAGGTGCTGTAGCCAGAGCAGGGAAGTTGTGAGAAGAATGTCTTTTTAGAAAAACAACTCAAAAGAAAACAACTTGAAACAAACAACTGAGGATTTAAAAACCTTAAGAAATGAAGTGGAGCTCACAAATTTAAAAAAAAAAAAAAGTCTGAAGATTAGTACATGAAAGAACAGTTAGGGTAATTAAAATAGTAATACAAAAGTGAGATTTTATTTTTTAAAAATATGGATTTTTTTTTTTTTCCTTCTCCTTTCTTATGAGCCTGAAGTGAACTTTTGTTTTGCTTTTTAAGAGAAAGCAGTGGCTGATCTATTCACGCTTGTTGACAAAAGCACTTCAACAGCTCAAGGAGGAAGAAAGGTTTGATGGAAAAGAGGTGTCAGTCACTTCCCACAGTAACAGTGGTACCTTCGAGGGGGAAAGACAATAGAAAAACACTTTCTAAAAGGACTTGCCTCCTGAGAGGCAATAAAACATCCACCCCAGACTCAACTCTCCACAGAAAACTGATTTTGGAGTGAATGATTCTCCTCGTTTCAGTCTTCCAAGGTCAGCCTGTGTGCAGGTGGAAGAGACAAGAGGCACAGCCAGGACAGGCTGTCCCAGACCTGCAAAGCCCTTGTCCCCATTTCTGTGTCTTTTAGTCAAACCTGGCTCAGTGTAACTGTGCCAGTTGTGCCTTTAATCTCAGGTTTAATTTAGGATTTCTCGTCAGCAGGATCAGATCTCTGTGCCTGCTCCCATCACTTTGTAAACACAAGCATCCAGCAAGGATAAAGTGAATTAAGAGAGAAGATTCCCAACCTTTCATGGCTTTGTGTGTCAATGCCCTGGTAGCCTGCAGGCCTCGTTCAGCTCTGTTTCCACCCACCCAAAGAGTGCAGACACCTTGCCACAAGACTGCAGTTTTATTTCCTTTTCTGAGCCCAGTTATTTTTCAGAGGACACAGTAAACAGGGGTTTTTTCCCCTCAGGATTCTGATGCACCCGGAGAGAACACAGCCTGTGTGTTTGGGGAGAGGGAGCCCTAACGCTGTGAGGAATGTGTGAGATGGCACCCAAAACCAGGACGAGTTCTTCAGAGCTTGGAAGCCTGGATCCCATTCCATCCCATCCTATCCCATCCCATGGATCCCATCCCACCCCATCCCATGGATCCTATCCCACCCCATCCCATGGATCCCATCCCATGGATCCCATCCCACCCATTCCCATCCCATGGATCCCATCCCTTCACATGGATCCTATCCCATTCCATGGATCCCATCCCATTCCATCCCATCCCATGGATCTGGTTCCATCCTATCCCATGGATCCTATCTCATCCCATGGATCCCATTCCATCCCACTCCATCAATCCCATGTCATGTCATCCCATCCCATGGATCCCATGTCATGCCATCCCTTGGATCCCATCCCATCCCACTGATCCCATCCCACTGATCCCATCCCATCCCACTGATCCCATCCCACAGATCCCATCCCATCCCATCAATCCCATCCCACAGGTCCCAGCCCATCCCAGTTTCCCTCAGCCTCGTTCCAGAGCTCAGCTGGAGTTGGTGACCCCAGCACCCCAGGAATGGGGACACCCCAAATCCAAAGTCAAACCCGTGACCCCTCTCTAGGCTGTGCTGTCCCTCCACACCCCATCCTTTATTCCTGGATTCTTTCCCTCTCCCCTTAAATAACTCATCTGGTTGAGACAGCAAATCCCGCTTTCTGCTGCTACTATTTGGATTTTTTAACATCCCCCCAGCTCCTCCAGCCTTCAGGAAGACGAATCTCCACAAGAGAAATCAGGGCTTTGTATTGTCACCATTATTTCTGCATTTAGGCCCTAAATGCTGCAATCAAACATGCAGATTACCACTGCATCTTCAACCCATGGCTGCATTTCAGCTGCTCCAGATCTTTCAGTTACCAACTTTTTTGTGTGTTATCAAAGGAGCTTCAAAATTAGAAAAAGGAAAAGGAAAAGAAAAAAATCCATGCTCCAGCATTTTTTTAATTATGAGGATATTTATTCAGGTTTCCCCTCATGTAGCTTTTGTGTACCCCAGGCAGGTTATTTTATGAATACCAAGGGACTGGTTCTATTTTTTTTTTCTTGCCCCAGTGGGTTGTGATGTCAGTGGAGTTATTTTGAATAACCCTGTTATAAAATAGGTCAGGATCAGGTACTTTCAGTGGATGAAGAGTTTGGTTATTACCCCTTATTAAAATTTCCCATTGTGCTTTATAAACTTTCCCAGTGCATCAGCAGAACTTGTGATGAAAGCTCTAAGAACCAAAGCTTTAGTCGTTATTATTATTTATATATTCAATGTTTTGGTGTCATCCATTGCCCTGCAAGTCTCATTTCATGGTCTGGTCTGAAGGGTTGTGGGCAGTTGTATGATTTGGTTGCTTTGCTGGACTCTCCCAACATCTCCTCCACTGGAATTCTCCACCATTAACTTAATTATAAAATATAATTTATCTAACAAATTATATAAATTATATTTTATGATAGAGAAATCATGTGTTTTACCATCGTGCTGGCTGAACATAGACCTGGCTGTGCTGGGCACTGGAAAACTGAAAAAGAGACCTGAAACAGCAAAAAGCCAAAAAAAAAAAGTTGTCAGAAAGGTGTCAGGGTGAATTAGATAGACAACATCAGGGCTGGGACAGGGAGAGACCCACAGAGGGAGCAGTGAGATCCTGCAGGAAACCCATTTTTCCTGTTTTGTTTGGATTTCCTGGAGCAGGACCTGCCTCCAGCAGGATTTAACGTCTCACAAAGCTAAACCAAGAAAGAAGGGAGGGTTGCTGCAAGAACTCAGCCAGTTTAGGTTAAAAAAAAAATTCAGTCCAAAAGCTGCACAAGATTTTGGATGGGCCCAATCTGATGAATAACTCGTCAAGGGCAGCAGCGTTGTCCAAAATTGTTTCCTGCTCCTGCTGCTGCCCCCCAGCTCCTCTGGCATCCTTCACCATTTCCCTTTCCACTCTCATGATCCAACTCAGCAGTTCCTCTTCCCATCTTTTCAAAGGTGTCCCAGATTTCAGGATGTTGGCGGGCAACAAACATTCCATTTTGGACACAGGATTTTGGATTTCCCACCCAAAATCCCAGCCCTGTGGGAGCTGTGGGCACACAAACCCCCGTTTGGCAGCTTTGGGGCTCCAGAACTGGCAAGAAAAGGCTTTGACCACCAGCAGCTGCACGTGCTGGAGCTCCCCGTGCATCAGACACAGGAGATACAGGGAATGATGGAAAGGTTTGGGCTGGGAGGGACCTCAGGGAGGGCACAAGGGACACAGATCCTCCTCTCAGCCCGCAGGTTTTGGAGGAGCTGTGGGTCTGGCTCAGGGTGTCTCATTAATGAGAGAAGAAACAGCTCACTTGCTCATCTCCCTGGCAAATTCCTCGAACAAAGGCTAATAATTAACCCCAGGAGATTGTCCCTTCTCCCAGCTTCTCCTGGAGGGCACTGGGAGCTGCTTGGTTGCCAGATCAAGCCTGGATACCTGAAATTACGAGCAGAGCACGTGCAGGAGCGTGGCAAATATAGCTTTTTTAAGAGCTTGTATTTCTTGCAGCAGGGATGACAGAGCTGTGTGCTCCCATTAAGGAAGAGGTGGAATGCTGGAAGCCTCACTCAAAGTGTGGAGCTGCTGCCTGTGCTGCTGCCACACTTGTTTGGAATCATTATTTGGCTAATGACATTAATGAATTTGTCCAGCCTGCTGCAGCAGTTCGGTTCCATCATCGTTCTGTTCTTTGGGAAAATGTTAAAAGCATAAGCTGAGGGGGAAAGAAAAAAAAAATCAAACTGATTTCCCAGCCAGAGAAAACTATTGCATCTAAATTGTACATTAACTGGGCTGTGTTCCACACAAAGGAACATGAACTTCTGCTGCACCACTTTTTTTCATATTCAAGATAATTATGTATTTGTCCTTGCCTTACCTTGTTCCCTTTATTTTTTTGCAGCTCTAGTTACTTTTTTCTAATAAGAACTCATTTAAATGCTCAGATTAATAAAAGGACTGGTCAATGTGATAGGTTATTGGAACAAAATCATGTGCTAAATCCTCCTCTGCTGTTAACTGATTCCACTCCAAACGATGTGCAGCAGCTGAAGGTTCAGCCCCACGGCATTTCTGAATGAAAAAAACACTCCTGGATTTCACTGGTGTGTCCTTTCTGGGTGGTTTTTAACGTTGATCATTGAGTGGGAAGAGGGAACAGGGATTTGGGGATCCCCAAGGACATTCAGAGCCCTTGGTGGACCCGACCAGCCTCATCTTGGTCTCCCACTGGGGTTTATATTTAAGCTCAGCCCTGGGGTCTTAATGTGGTTTGAGCTCTGCTGAGGGAGAGGTGGTCCCTGCCCTGGCTGTGACCCTGATTCAGCTGGGTTGGCTTCTCCAGCTGCACTGGGACCTGCTTTGTCCCCACAGGTTGGTTTGGTGCTCTCAGCTCTTGGCCGACCCTGACCCTGCTCAGGTACCCTGTGGTGGCTCTGGGTGGGGAAGCTCCAGAGGGTGCTGAGCTCCCCTGGCAGGAATTGACACCACCAGCATTTTGGGAAGAACCCAGAGGCTCCTTGGGGTGTGCTGCCGAGGGAATTTTCCAGCCTGGATAATTCTGTGTGGTGAGGAACCCTGTATTGATGGGCTCTGAATTATTTTTAATTTTTTTTTTCTACTTGTATCTTAAATGATTTGTAGGAAACAAAGGGAGTGTCAGTACCTTTTTCTCCTGGTTTTGCACTAGAACTCCCCAGGTTTTAGAGACATTTAAATACCTGTGGGGTGTTCAGATGGTACCACTGTCACCACTAAATGTTTTGCCCTTTTCAGACATCATTTGACAGCAGTTTTCCTTGGCACCCCCTCTTTCTACCTGGGGCTGTCTGCAGCAGGTGGCACCTCCTGTGCTCCTCTTCCTCCCTCTCTGGTGGGAGTGTGGTCTCGTTCCAGGGGGGCTGTTTGTCAGCAATCAGCAGAACTCTTGTGTCTCCAACAATGGAACCACGGAGAACACAGCTCCGCACAAAAGACTGTAAAAAAAAAGCAGATTATCAAGTACAAAACCCATAATAATCCTGCTCAAATTCCACGAGGTAAATTTGCTCACGTCTCTGAAGGACAATAGGATTGTCATGGCATTTGGGGAAAATAAAAGCAACTCTAATATTGCATGAACTTCCTGCTTTTTTTTTTTTTTCCCTTCAGCTGGTTTGTCTCGAGACTGCTGCAACAAATCCTGTGTCTGAGTAAATCATCCAGCGTGATTAGACCTTGGATTCCTGCTTGTAGATGAGCCTAGAGGAGAATGTCCAAGATCTTTGAAGCTGAAAATTGAAAAATGAATAGCAGAGGGAAGCCAGATCTCAGAGCTCGTGTACAGCCCTGCAGAATGCTTCACAAAACYCCTCTGTAATTGCACTTAGCAGATCAGCTGCTCCGAGGGTAATGCCTCGCCTTCCTCGCCTCTTACCCTGTCGCTGGCGAAGCAGGGAGGAAAAATCAAGTCATAAGCATGTTTTAACCTCTAAATTTCACTCCACCTGTAAAACAAGAGGTTGCATTAACCTTTGCGAGGGGGAGTAATGGCTGATAATTTATATGTGCAATTTGAGGGAAGCACAACTCCGTGGGGTGATTACAGCAATAAATAACTGGAGTAGAACACCCTTGTCCTAACATAAACCCAACTTCATTTTTCCCAATCTTCTGCACCAGGGGTGGAGCTGGGAGGGCCTGGGGGAGGGAAGGGAGCTGGAAGGGAAGCAGCTGCAACTTTCCCATGGAAGCCGAAGAGATGGGGAGACAAGGAGATTTAAGAGCCAATAGATGAGATCCCAGATTTTTTTCCTGCAGTAATATCAGTGTGTTCCCATCGTGTTGGGACAAGCAAAAATAGAGAGGCAGTAGCAGAGGCAATATATGCTATTGTGCAGGTAAATTGTTTAGGGCAAGAACTGTCCTTTAGTTTTATGGGAACATTACCTGGCACAACCTTGTTCAGCCCAATGAGTAGAATTTCACTGAGCTGTGAGCCAAAGTGATGGCAATACTATTACACAGGTAATAAGAAGTCTATGACCTTTGATAAATATTTTTGGCTTAGCTTCATTTTAATTTAAGAATGTCTATATGTAGCGGAAACATCCATCAAGGTAAAACCTCCTTCCTAAAGCAGCTCCAGTGTTGGTTCCCTCTGCCAGCCCTGCCATGTGCTTTGCTGCAGGAGCAGGGTTTGGTTTATCTCTCTACTCTGCCTTTTGTAATCTATATTTTTTTCCCCCACCCCTGTCTGTTGCTAAGTTAATAAATCAAATACAGGATAGCCCAGTAGGAAATACATTCCAGGAGGGAACTTGCTGGGGCTGTGGGGTTGAGAGGTTGTTATAAAGAACAGTGGAGTGGAGCCTTTGGCAGAGGATGTCTCTTTTTCACCCTTTTCTCAGTTCTCCAGCATTTGGCTGTGCCCATTCCAAGGTTTTTGCCTTTCTCCCCCTGGCCAAGGGCACTCAGGGTGCTGTTGTAGGACACAAAAGAAAGATGAGAGACTCCAAATATTTCAGAAGGCAAAGAGCATAGAAAAAAGGCTTTTATTTTCTAATTCTTACTACCTTTTGTAAGATGGTTGGTGAATAGGAACGACACCTCTGTGATCCCATTGGTTAAACCAGAGAAACAGCAAAACACCACCTGGAGAAAGATTGTTTTGAGAAAGGAGAGTTGTTTGCCAAGATTGTTTTGAGAAGCTTTCTTGAGAAATTTTTCCTTGGGAAAAAGTTAGCAGCTGCAAGCAGGCTAAAATCTCTCAGACCCAGAAATGTCAGGCCCACACTCAGGGAGTTTTTGGCTGGATATCCCTGCTGGATGAGCTGCTGCAGGGGGATCTGGTGAGATCCCATGGAAACCTCCAAGGCCACCAGCAGCTGCAGCCCCAGAGGCAGCAAAGGTGAGAGCATAGGGTTAAAATGTTTCTAAAAAATCATGGGAATTGTATACAACAGATTCAGGGGAGGTGGAAAGGAAGGTTGGGCCTGGATAGGCCTGGAAAGGGAACCAAATCTACGTAGGCCCCGGAAACAAAGGTTGGGTTTTGTCTTTACTGGATCGTGTGAAACTGCACCTGCATAATCATCATATGATAAATGATATGATTGTTAAATTGCAATGATTGTTTGGTGATGGAATATGATTATTGTTTAAGAATCATGAGAAACGATGTTTGGGGGGCCTGATGAAAACTACAAGAATTCATGCTTGGATAAGATCAATGTATGCAATAGAACAATATGGGTTTAATAATTAATATGTAGTTATATAACAAAAGGGTACAAAAACACGTCCATCTGAAATCCATGTGGGTTTTACAGATTTGGGTCTGTACCCTGTGCCCCTGATTCCCAGAGCTCTTCAATAAAAGCACCTGCATACAGTCATTCTGTAATTATGTGTTTCAATGTTAACAAAGTGACCTGCTGAACAATTCTTCACCATCCACGTTGAGGAGGTGGCAACCTGAAGTAGCCAATCTCTTCACCTCTGTACAAATGTATATAATGGAGTCAGATTTTTGAATGAAGAGAAGAAGAATTGTTCCCTCTGCTGCTGTGTGCTTGTTCATCTTTCTGTCCCTGAAGTGGGACACTCCCAGCCTCGACAAAGCACATCTGGTGACCCTGAATGTGTGAGGACTGCAGCCTGGGTCACACATCTGGTGACCCCAAACGTGTGAGGACTGCAGCCTGGGTCACACCCAGCAAGTGTTTTCCATACAGGGAAAAGTTTAAGACTCACCCCTTAAGGTAAAGAACCCAGAAATTTCTATGCCCTCCTGACAAGGATTGGCTCAGGGCCGAGAGAGAAGCATCTATTGGATCTTGTCACCGTTCTTCAAACCCTGCATCTCTCTCTATTGGCTGCAATCCAAGTTATCCCTCCTGAAATATTCAGTATTTAAGAAAGAGCACAAAAGGAGATAGAGGCTTTTTGGAGGTGTTGTAGCAGGGGGTTTGAGATTTCTCAGGCGCCTGTGCATGGCTTTATTATTTGTTTTCTGTCACGTTTGTTATTTTGGTATTTTTACTTATTAAACCTATTAATTTACAAAACACCTTCAAGGAGCAGTCTCGCTAATTATTATTAGCCATGTTCCTGCCAGGCTGGCCCTCAGAAAGTGTGGGTTAAACCCATACCCAGGAAATCCCCCAAACTCCCAGCTCCATCTCCAAACCCCTGGATTTGCACTCCCAGCCCTCCATTTGTGACTTTCCCCTGCTCCTCCTGCCCTGCCAGGCTGCTCTCACCTAGCCAGCCCTCGTTTTTCCTGGGGCTGTTATGGGAGAGCTGAGGTGGCTGTGATTACTGTGTTTTTTAATGGTTTGGGGTGGTTTTTTATGTTTAAAATCTAGCAATAACTATCTAGCAGCCTTCTTCCACTGGCCTGGTGCCTGTGGCCATAATGAGCATCTCTAGCAGGGAATTGCTGCACACTGCAGATGAGGGAGCCTGTAGTTTAGTTCTCATCAAGCTCCTGGGTGTATAATCAAAGAGAAGTTGACAGAGAAATTAGAGTTGAATGCAGAAATGATTTATTGGTTTTCTTCCCACAGCGAAGAGTTTGGGGCTTTTTTTTTTTTTTTTTAAATTTAAAATTTTTTTTTTGCTGAAAATCCAAATGTGTCATTCATTTTTG
>QVAJ01000395.1:233213-249372 GCA_003546035.1 Mixornis gularis
ACAGCTCCTCAGGGAGCAGCTCTGCCCTGGGACAGGGAGACCCCACAATCTCCATTTCACTTAGGAGTCCAGATCTGACCGCAACATTTTATTTTTTTCTGTCCTTGAAGGAAAAGACAGCACCATCTGCTGTGCTGCAAAACCTCCTACCTCAGGAAGTCTCAGAGTTCTGAAAATCAGGATAAAAAGGATTCCATTCAGCAGCCACCTAAAGGTTAAATTCAAACCTTTGTAAAGAAGAAGAAGAAGTGCAAGGGAGATCCCTTGTCTTAAATCCATTTAAGGTCTCCTGAATGTGGCTATGGCAGGACTTAAAGCACRGAGCTCATAAAGCTCCAAAATAAAAGGGAATTTCACCACCTGTAGGAACCTGCATTTCTCAACTMTTATATATCAGTGTGAGGGGAATTTTGTGGAAATTCTGAACAGGAGCAACACCTGAGGGAAGGGATGATCTGAATCAATGATGCTGCACCATCAGCCAAGGAAAAGGAAAAGTTCCTGGGTGGTGACTCTTAGGCCACCACTAAACCTTGTCCCCAATTGCCACATCCACACATTCTTTGACACTTCCAGGGATGGTGATTCCACCATTTCCTGACCAGTCTGTTCCAATTCCTGACCACTTTTTCCACRCTTTTCCATGAGATTTTTTTTTTCCTAGCCAGCGTTTTTCCTGTTAATGGAAAATTGGTGGAAAGGGGAGGGTGAAGTTGTGTTGATGTCTGAGTGATTCCCACATTTCTCAGGTCTCAAGGATGTGGCACCAGGGAAGGAAGGGATGGTTGGTCCTGGCTGTCCTTGGGAGAGCTCCAACTCTACTGGGAACCTTCCCTGGAGTTTAASAGGTGAAAGGATAAATCCCTTTGATTGCAGTGTACTTACACTGCAAATTTAACCAACTTTTCCAACATCACATCGCCCTCCTTGAAGCTTCAAAGGAGRAAAAAGGCTGATTTAAGCTGCATGAAACAACAAAATTCCCAGTGYTCATCGTGACAGCAGAGAAATTCAGCATTTCTTTAAAACCCAGGAAAGTTAACACTATTCCCTGACTGAAGTTGGGTAAAACCCCGGATTTTCATGAAGACAGTCATTATAGTTGCATATATTAAATTATAATTTCAGGGAAAGCATGGCTGATGTAAGTGAAACCCAAAAGAAATCCTGCACAGGGTGCAAAAGAACAACTGAAGTTTTTCTCGAAAATCAGCTTTTGTGTTCGTAATGTGATAAAAGAACCTGCTGGTGGCAAAAGTTTCTTTTTAAAATATGCAGATTCGAAAGTAATATTTTAAAGGCAAGAAGGAAGACTCGATGTGRAAGTTGTTCCAGCTCTTTGGAAACCAAACACCACCCATGAAACTGAGCAGATAATTTATAAATTTAGAGGAGAAAGAGTTTTACATGAAAATGGTATTTTTAGCTGGACTTTGGCATTAGAATGTTGTGTTAAATYCTCAAAGTCCTTAAAATATGGAGAGTGCAAGAAAATATTAATCTGTTTACTTTAATTTTTCAAATATATGAGTCACAGTCACATATTTTTGTCTTTTGTGCCCATAATTTTGAGTAGCTTTAAGGATTTGTGACTAATACAGGGCGTGACTGTCATTCTTTTTTTTCTCCTCAGTGTTAAATGAGTGTTTACGTTTTTAAAGCCTGTTTTCAAAATTTGTTCTACATTTTCCCCGAGCTCTGCTCCGAGTATCTTTTTTCTGCAGTTGCTCAGTGTTTTATTTAAAGTCACCTAATAAAGAGCATCGAGTCAAGGTTCTCACACTGTAGGAATATTAGACTTTAAACAAATGTCTTTATCAGCCTTTTGCAGTCAGCATTCAGCTAAATGAATGAATATTTGACTCAGTGTTAAATGAAAAAAATAAATATTTGTAAAAGTGTTTATAACGTGTTCCCTTTCCTTTCCCAAGTGCCATTAAAAAAAACAATTCAGGTTTCAAGAGAGCCAGGAATGAGAGTCTGAAGAATATTATGCAGATATGAGCGTAACTGTGAATCTCCTTCAATATTTGCAGT
The DNA here is from genome assembly GCA_003546035.1 of Mixornis gularis. Classification (NCBI taxonomy): domain Eukaryota; kingdom Metazoa; phylum Chordata; class Aves; order Passeriformes; family Timaliidae; genus Mixornis; species Mixornis gularis. The sequence continues at coordinate 235,251 of QVAJ01000395.1, forward strand.
CCWTCTGCTTGTGATTTTAGCCACTGAGGGAAGAAATACAGCCTGGCTGTAGCCTTGGCTGCCTTCAKCATTTTAAATCCTGCTAGGACAGAGGCAGTGATCCAACGATAAAACCTGCCTCTTCCTCTCACTTTCCCTGTGTGAATTATTAATAATTATTGTCAGTATTTATGGTTCAGTTTGTCCTCAAAATAAGGGTGGTTCTCACTGCAGATCTGCTCCATCAGTTGTGAGAGGCCCTGGCTCAGGGCATTGGCCACAGTTGGGTAAAATCACGGATTTTTATCAAGATACTCATTGTAGTTGCTTATATTAAATAGTAGTTTCAGGTAAAGTATGGCTGAGGTAAGTGAAACTCAAAAGAAAYCCCACACAGGGTGAAAAAGAAAAGCAGCACTGCTGCCTGGCACACCCTGAGTGCTGTGGAAACCCAAAATCTCCTTTTCCAAAATCCTAAACGTCCATTTGGCTGGAGCCAGGCTGGGACGAGAGCTGGCAGTGCTGCTCCATCAGTGTTTTGGGATATGAAAGGTGTGCAGGTGGTTTCGGGCCAGCCTGATGTTGGCATCAGCAGGTTCTGGTTGGCTTCAATCCTGCCCAGATGAGGATTCTGGAGATCCACAGCCTTGGCATCCCCRCCCTGCTGCTGCTGGACACCTGAGCAGCACATGAGGCATTTCTGAGCTCCTGCAGCAGAGCTGCAGATCCAGAGGTTCCAGAGGTTATCCCCCAAATCCAAAGGGGGTGTGGAAGTGTTCTCCTGTGTGCTCCTTGTGGAAGGCTGACTCTTCTGCAGGAACAGGGCTGCATCTTCTCCATGCCTACAGAAGCACAGAAAGTCCAATGGACTTCATGTTGGAAGCTCCAGGACACAAACTTTTCTCTTCTTCCTTTTCCTCCTCCTTGTCACAGCCTGAAGTGTTTCCTCAGTCATCAGGAGGAGGTGACCCCACTGGGAACAGCTTCTGGTGGAAGTGTTGATCTGCTGACTGTGCCTGTGACTCCTCCAAGATTTCCTCAGGTATCATTTCCCTCTCCCTTTTCCAAGCCTAGTGCAGTGTCTGACACAAGCTGCAATTCTGCACCGAGGGCTGGTATCACCAAAATCACATTTCTGTGTCATTTCCCTCTCTCTTTTCCAAGCCTAGTGCACAGTGTCTGACGCAAGCTGCAATTCTKCRCCRRGRGCTGRTRTCACCAAAATCACATTTCTGATAAATGTAGAATTAAGAGGCCCCTTTTGAGTCCTTTTGTGTGTGCATATTTTCTTGCATGAATGACCTGGAATATTGCAGATGAGCAGGATTTCCTGCATTCCAGAGTTACCTTGGTCAGGAGTAGCCTGTGAGCTGCCAAAACAATGTAGATATTTTAATGCGTAGATATCTTAATTTTAATTTAACAAACCCCACAGATGTTGGTGTTGTGTTAGTCAAGTTTATATTGAGAGGTGAATTTGCCTCRTCTGTGCTCTGATTTTAGACATAGGTTGTTTACCAAACTGCTACAAACATCAACAGAAAACTTTGACGTGATGATAGATCAGCAAATTGGATTAACTTTCCCACCTTTCTYGGGGGATGAGCCTGTGCAGTCCTCACAGCTTTTGTGAAAACTCTTCTGAGCTTTCTCTTATCACAAGGAGCCTGATGGCAGCTCCCAATGGCTCTGAGAAGTGGAGAACCAGGAAGGTGCATTTAAAACTGGCACAGGTGCCTTGCTCTCCCTCAATTGCTCCCTCTCCAAAACTCAGCACGCTGAAAAACTGCCATGGAATGGAATCATGGAATACCCTGAGCTGGTGGGGATCCCCAAGGATCTTCAATTCCAGCTCCTGGCCTTGAACAGGACACCCCAACAATCCCACCCTGTGCCTCAGAGTAGCTTTTTTTTCTTTTAAAATGCAGTTGGTGAGTGCACACATCTCCTCAGTGGAAGCTCTGGCCTTATTTCCCATAAATGAGGATCATCATTCAGATGGTATCTGTGGTCTAGAGCAATTCTTCAGTGCCTCCTTCACCTGGCACGTTGTTTCCTGGCCTACTTGATATTCTGCTACCTCTTGGCCTSACAAAGAACGTCTCGTAACCTTATTTCTGTGGCCTGGAAAATCAGACCTTGTCCCCCAGGATATTGAAGGTTCTTAAGCCATTGCAATCCAAAGTTTCCTGATGAAGGGAAGCAGAGGGGCARAGTTGTCCCTGCTGCCAAGGACATGACCCCAGGGAGTGGCTGGAGCTGTGTCAGAGAAGGTTTGGGTTGGATTTTTGGGAAAGCTTCTTCCCCCAGAGGGTGCTGGGMACTGCCCAGGCTCCCCAGGGAATGGGAACATTCCTGAGGCTGCCAGAGCTCCAGGAGAGCTTGGACACTTTAGGGATGCCCAGGGTGGGATTTGGGGTGTCTGTGCAGGGCCAGGAGCTGGATTGATGATCCTTTTGGGTCCTTCCCAGCTCAGGTTATTYCATGATTCCACRTTTCAAAACACCAAAGGCTCAGGCATGACATCATCTCTGAAATGCATTATGAACTTGAGACGGGGTGGARCTCTGTGACAACAGAGAAATTAGCTCTGATTGCCCTTGAAGGCCCAGCTGACACTGTGGTGGCACCTGGAACCTGTCACTGCAGAGCAGCAGGTGGCAGGGGCTCCAAACAGCCACCAGAAACACTTCCAGCACTTCARTCTGAAATCAGCTTTATTTTCTGTACACCCACCCCGGCTGGAAACGCTGTGGTAGCACAGGGGAAGTACCTGTGAGGAGGAAGGAGAGGTGTTATGAAAGGCCTTGAAATAACCTCAGCATCCAAAGTAATAATTATTTCATTTTATTCGTGTGTGGAAATGATTTACCAGCAGGTCTTCAATAAAAAAAAACCCCTCCTGCCTTTAGTGCACACACTCCTGWGTGCTTGCAAACAGAATGCTGCCTGCCTCATGAGCTCACAATGCARGGAGAACCTGTTACAAATTCAGTCAATGATCCAACAGGAAATTAAACCTTTTAAAAATGGATGAACCAATGGACCAAGTGTAATGGAAGAAAATGCACAAAATGGGAAGAGTGAGTCATTAACTTGATTTAAATATGATTTTTTTTTTCTTTCTTTGGCGGCATGGCACCAAGGTCTGACATGATTTCCTCTTTCAAGGATGCAGCAAGATGGGAAAASAATTGGAATTAAACACTGCAAAGATACAATTTTTTCTTTTAATTAGAAAAAAAACCTCAGTGTCATACCAGGCAGGAGAAAAAGACTAGGAAATATTTAAACCTGTGAATCTCAGTTTATTATGAAGTCACCCTTTTCTATGACCCTGAGGAGGAATGGACTTGTTCTTTCTCTATAATATTTAATTATATGCAAGGATAGGAAAGACAGAAGAAAGGTCTTTYACTCTGAATCTGAAGAATTCAGAGCGAGCCAAAAATATCAATTATTGCACAGTTCCCACTCCCTGAGCACAGCACTGGGGTCTGATTTAAAGGATGTCTGTCTGTCAGTGTGATTTAAGGACAATGGTGCTCTCACTACAAATAATATCCCACTGTTGAAAAAAAAATTCATTGTTATTTGCAGAAGAGATCCTTCCCATGAACACACACCTCGTGCACATCAAGTCATGAAATTTTCAGACTGTGGTTTGGTTTAAGGAATTCGGGGATTTTTGTCAAGTTGCTTTGAAGTTTTCCTTTCCTTTTATGATTTACATCCCATTTTCTCTGCCCATATGAACATCAYCTTTGGGAAGTCTTTTCCTCCTCCATCAAAAATTTTGCCTAATTTCTTTTTTAGGGAGATAGGAGTGCAAGGGAGGAGCTAAAGCATCATCTGTCTGCTTTTGAAGGGAGAGGTCCTGGAACACAACTATTTCCTTGCTCAGCATCTATAAGAGGGAGAGGGATGAAAATGGCAAAATAAAATAATTTCCTGAGTCACAATGGTCAGTGGAAGCTCCACCAGTGGGAGAAAAGCTCATTTTGGGGTTGTTCTCCATGTACAATTTGTGATGTCCTCTTCGGCACTTATTTAGGTGAGAGATTGTGGAAAACACTTTTGTTTTAGTGGAGCTCTTTGCATCTTTTTCACATGAACCCAGACTAATAAGAGCATGGTGGGAATAATAGAAAATTACCTTTTAAGGGGGACTTTTTAGCCAGCCCTTTGCCTCTAAAGCTGATAAATTCACTGATAAGGAGCAGAGTGACGAGGGGCACCAGAGTAAATCCAGGAATGGGACTCCCTGGTAGTTCCTTTGGAAGTTTAATCCCAAGGTTGTGTCCTGTTCCATCCCAGGCCATGTGAGGAGCAGGCACACGCCCAGGGCTGGTTGGAGCTGCTGTTGCCAATGGGATTATTCTGCAAATGAGGCACAGCCCTGCAGTCCCCAAGCCATAAACACAGGGATGCAGACAAATCCTATTAACAAATAACAGGATTTGTGCTCACACTGTACCTCCTACTCACCACCTTCAAAATTTACCCCGTGCTGGCTGGGCCGTTGTTCTGCATGAAATCAAGTGAATTAAAACCCATTTAAAAACCCAGCTAAAAACCCCCATCGGATTGCACTGAAGTGTGAATAATGATTCAACACCATCAGCTGTGGTTGCCATAAGAAACAAGGTTTCATAATCTATAAAGTGGAGAGGAGACAGAAATGCCACAAGCAACATTAATCTACTAAAATGATAACCAAAATGGGATCTTATTTTCAGTGCTGGAGTAGTTTTTTGGGGGAGTATTTTCCCAGCTCCTATGATTTCTCGACAAATCAACAAAAGCAGCTGTAAACTTAAAGAGTTTTCAGAAGCCTGAAGGCTCAATCTGACTGYATTATCCACCCTCTGTTAATAGTCATAAACGATTTGTTTCTCTTGGAGAAAACCAAGAAGAACGACAAATAAAGGACTTTTATCTGAATCATAAGTCACTTCATATCACAGTCTGCTGTGGCACAGTCAAAAATACCATACAGAAGATGAAATTTGCTCWGAGTATTTGCAGTGTTTAATATTTTAGAAGTCCTAGCATATCACTTTGGGAGAGCTGTGTATAAACGAGCATGAACACAGAAAATGTTTATTTTATTAATAAAAAGTAGAGCAGGCAAGCAAGCAGAGCAGCACCGCTCCTAAGGCCTGCCTGACTGAATTTTAAGCAGAAATCTCTGTTTTCCACACCTGATTTCTTGTTTGTGTGGTGAGGATAAATCAGCAGAGCCCCAGCAGGTCAGTGGGTGATCCGGGCGTGAAGGCAGAGCGCCGTGTGACACGTCGTCAAGAGGAAAAAAAAGGCCGATGAACACTGGGAAACGTGAACTTTGAAATGCAGTAAAAGTTGTCAGGAGAGAAGAAAAACTCCGTGTGTTTTGTGCAGGCTTTGACAGGAAAAGCTCGTGTTTGGATCTGCAGGGTGCTGGGAGCAGAGCAGAGTAACCCGGGCAGGGACGTGATGAACTGCCCAGCAGATCCCCATGGAAGTGTTTGCATAGGGAAAAAGATGGTTCTGGAGTAAAGAATAACCCACTGAGCTGTCTTTTCTACAATTAATAAACACCTCTGGAGAGGAAGTGGAAATGGAATATCCTTTGGGAGAGATATTTTTGTGTTTGGATACAAACAGGTCTCTTGATGTTTTCCATCCTTCCAACGGCATTGGACATTTGCTGTTGGCTTCCAGCAATTCTTGGGATAAAACACAACTRTCCAAATTTTCCTTTTACTTTAATAATTAAAAAATGGCTTGCAATTAGGAAAAGATTACTCTTCTCTGCAKGCACTAATAAACTTAGGACACTGAATGTTTCAACCCCTCATTATGGGGACTTCAGGTAAATAAACACAGAGACACTCCATCAAATGCAGGAACAAACTGAGACTGAAGAAGTTAGGAACAGAACTTAATTTCATTTCCTTTATTTCATTTCCATTGCTTTCATGCTTGATTTCTTTCTTCCTTGCACAATGGCATGTTCACACACACAGTCCCAGCAAAGTCACTGCATGAAGTGTGGCTTTGCACTGCAGACCTGTGCAAAAATTGGATTTAAAGTCAAGAGTGGCATTGCAGGTGAGCCCATTCTGCTGTGTACTCAGATTTTATTATTGCCTGACTGTTATTYAAGCCTGCAAAGCAGCTGGTTAATGTTACATGGATTCATGGAAGGTGTTCCTCAGTATCATTTCTGCCAGATCCTGGGTAAAACCTCTCCTTGTGGAATGCTTGCAGGACTTAAATAACTCCTGTTTGTGTTAGCTCCTCAAATGTTAATACCAGGCTCTGTTCTGCTCACACCTGCACATCAGTTTTTGATGAGTAGGAGCCTATCAAAATCATAACACTGTCCTGAATTTCCAGAGCTGGACCAAAATATTCAATTATTTGAGTAGCTTACATCTTCCTGCTTCAGTTTTGCTTTTTGCCTTCTTTAGCATACCTCTCTTAATTCTTCACCTCCCTTCCTCTTAGTATGAAATTAGACTAAAGAAATACTTGGGGATGAGAAGTGCCCTCATCTGACTGCAAATTCCACAGAGTGGTCTTGGAAGAGCAAGATAAATAACATAAATTATGGTAAGSATTTATTTAGGGGTTTGATTTTTAATGGTGTTCTTTTACAGACACCTGTCCTAGTTAGTTTGCAAGATAAATAACACAATCAGATCTATCAAGGAACTAATTTTGATATGAAATGTGAACCTGGGAAGTTTGGACAGGCTGACAATATCAAGAAACTCATGTTCTTTCATTTGCTAAGGGCTCTGTTGATTATTTTATGTTCTGGAGYGTCCAGTTGTAATGATGTGAATCCTCCCACAGTTCTTCCGTGGGTCTGCTCAGCAGCAAAGCCTGCTCCTACTCAGGAACTTGGAGAATCTAATTTATGTATGTTCATTAGATGTTTGTCAAAAAACACAAACTTTATTCATGAAGCTTCGCTTTCACCCATGATTACTGTAGATGAASAGGCTTTCATTATGTTGTAAGAAATAAATCCTTTTAAAGACTTAAAACCAGTGCTCCTCGGATCCAAAATTATTAATTCTCCTACTTAAGGAGGTAGAGCTTTCCTCAAGCTCGTGCGAATGCCACAGATAAATGATTAACATCGGCCTCTCGCATAATTGCAGGGCCAGGTGAAATGCTTACATATATATTTCATTGATATAAAAGGTGTATGAATCCATACATTGCATTTTAAAGGTAAAAACAAATGAGAGCCGCAGCAGGCTGGCACAGAGCGAATTGTGCTTTGCATTTTGGAAGGGCTGTAAATCACTGGAGCTCTGCAGTCAGAGTTTATGATTTCCATCAAAGAGCACGAGGAACATATTTCACTGTAGCCTATCCATTATTCTGCACATACTTGAAAAGAGAAACTCAAACAAAGCTCTCATTAGGAAACATTGACAGAGGACCAGCAGAGAATTCATTTACTGCTACATGGTGATACAGCAGAGCAGGCAGCCAGGGCCATATATCAGAGTGCTGTGGGGATGGAGGGCTGAGGAGGAGATGTGCATCTAGACAGGGAATTCTGTACAGCTCTTCCAAGGCTTCTGTTTGTTCTGATTTCTGGCAGCCTGAAGGCAAATGAAAATTGATGGTGGAGGTGTCAGGGAGCTGGGAGGGCTGGCTGCTCCTGCAGGAACCGTGGCACAGAAGGGACAGTCCTGGGGCCACCTGTCACTATGGGACACGAAAAGAACGACACGCACGCCATCAGTCGTCAGGCCAAAAAGAGGGYGTTTATTTCTCAATTTATAGAGATTTTGGACAATGACCAGGGGTTGGAGGGTTCGGAACAATGAGTGAGTTGGGGAAGAAGCTGGGATAGAAACAGATACTCCCAGAGGCCCAATGTGTTAAGTTTGGTTATTCAGTCTTGCTGTAGCTCAGTTTTAATTGCTGCAATGAATCCAGATCTGCTTTAGGAATAGATCTGAAAGCTTTTCCATCAACATGCTGAAAGGAACATGCACATATAAACCACTCTAAAGGCCTTTATCTTCATCAGCAGCAACTCTCGCACTTTAGATCCGTTTTATACAAAATTTGTCTTCTGACCATTTGTTTTTGTCCCAGCCAAGCCRTGCCTCTGTCAGGGGGTGAAATGATTAGTCCCGTGTCAGAGGTTGTGGATCAAGGTCTCTCCAGAGCAGCCCCGTGCTGCCAGTGGGCATTTCCAAAGGGAATTGGGAATATCAGCTGCCTTTAATTGCGTTCACTGTGAGTGTGGTGCTTTTTGTTAAGTAAAAGGTCAAGAGAAGCTGAACTCATTTAACATGGGCTGAAGTGAAGCACTGACTTTGCACAAGGGCATGGAGTGAGAGGACAAAGGAGGGGAGAGTTAAATTGGATATTGGGAWGAAATTCTTTGCTAATGGGGTAGTGAGGCTCTTGATCAGTTTGCCTGGAGAGGTTGTGGCTGCCCTTGGATCCCTGGAARTGTCCCAGGACAGGCTGGRCAGGGTTTGGAGCACCCTGGGATAGTGGAAGATGTCCCTGCCCATGGCACTGGATGAGCTTTAAGGTGTTTTCCAGCCCAGACCATTCTGGAATTCCAGGATAAATTCCAGGAAGCTGGAAAATGTTTCTTTGTCTGGCAAAAGCACCAGAGGGGTTCATGAAGCAAAGGCACAGGCTCGTGGTACTTGTGYCTTAGTTTAAGGTTTTTCTGATCACATTTTCCTCGATGTAGGATCAGAGAATGGCTTTGCTGCCACACYCGTGGGTGTGATGGTGTTTTTTGTCAGGATTTATGCCATGGAAAATTCAGCCACTAAGTTAAAYTGGTGTGTGATGGAAAGGAGGAAAAGGTGTGTAGGAGCCTCTGGCTGGTCTGGGAAGAGAACCTGGGTTGGGAGTGTTGATCCTGGGAATATTCTTGGTAATTTGTATTCTATACAATACACGTGGTCTGAGGGCTACAGATTCAAAATTTATTGTCCACCCAATGTGGTATCACTGCTGTAACTATTCTGGTGATGAGGACATGCACAATTCCTTGTCATATAGGGACATATTCCTTGAAATTATAGGGGCATAAATATGAAGATCATAATTCATTTAAACAAAATGCAACAGAATTTGCAACTTTACATACCTTGAGAACACCTTAGTGTTCAAATYGCCTATTATTGAGGAAGGAATTAAAATTTATACTACATGAAGACCTCGATCTTCAGGTTTAACRTCCTTGTAGGTAGTGAGAAAACCTATTTTGACAAGAAATTGTCTCTCCCAWCTCCTGTGGACTGAGGGAATGAGCTCAAAGTGCCACTTAGGACACTCCTGGCTGATTGCTGCCTCCTGAGTGACAGCAGAGGTGAGGGTGAGGGGCTGGAAGGGGAGAAGAAGTTATGCTCACAGTGGTTTATGAATTTCAAATAATTGATGTTTCCAACCAGTGCTCAGTTCTTCATCAGTGAGAAGCACAGAGTGTTTATCACGTTCTTAAATGGATGGAAGGAAATATGTGCATATTAATGTGGGGGGGAGGAAAAAAAGGCACTTTATAAATGGCTGAGTGAAAATGTTCTGTGAGATTTTAAWGAGGTTAGATAATAACATGGAAGAGTTTAACCAAATTTGGTTTTCAATCACATCAGGAGGGACACTTGGTCATAGTCTCCATAGGYTTGTTCTTCTGAGGGGCAGTTGTGTTAAAGGGAAATCTCCAAATCTGTTGGATGGGGATGAAATGCAGCTCTGGCTGCTTTCTCAGCTGGTTGACCTGGGATAATGGCATTTCTGGCCTAGGAAATATTTCCATTTMCATGGAATACTGACAGCTGAATGAGTTTACTAGCTCCAAACCACAACATCCCRAGCTTTAGTTTAATCTCAGGTCAGGCTGCCGCGTGACCTTTAGATCACGTTAGTATTTCAGCTGTTTTGCACTGTCTGTGAATAAAATCTTTGGTATCATTATGGATTTAAGAAGTTATTGACTGGTGGTTCAGGCATATTTGCAGCATTTAAATAATGAGGTTATTTGCTGTTGGAAGCCAAGGAAAAGAAGCATGGTCCAAATCAATCAGGTCTCCTCACCCTGAAAGGTGCTAAGGATCCTTCTCTGTTCCAGGTTTTACAGTCAGGCAATGCCATGATTTTTGTGTGGTTTTCCTAATAATAATAATAATAATAATAATAATAATAATAATAATAATAATAATGAAACTGCATGGCAGGCTGCTGATGTCTTATTCACATCCCAGCCTGCCAGCTATATTTAATTTTTGCTGAAATATTGGTCTCTGGGATATAAGAATTACGTTGGGTTAAGGTTTGGGTGTAGAAATCTTCTTGACTTTTAAACTGACCCCAAACCCCAGCCCTCTTCCTGGACCCTACAGTCAGAGACATGGTCAGTGTGAAGGAGGTTAATGCTCAATGTGGTTTAATTGCAGAGTGGGATGCTGAAAGTTGGGGAATCTAAAGAAGCTGATCCCAATGGGTTTTACCCACATTTCTGAGGGCCAGCCTGGCAGAAACGTGGCTGTATAAATTGTGAGATGGCATGGCCGAGTGTGCCTTGAAAATCAAAAAGGTTTTAATAAAGAAGGAAAATAATACAAAAAACAAAGCTGAGCACAGCACAGAGACAAACCCCTTGCTTGCTACAGCACCTGGAAAAGCGAAAAGCGTGGAGTTTCTTTGTTCTCTCTCTTTACTACTTAATAGCTCAGGTGGGCTCCTTGGCCCAGTGAGAGTAAAGTGAGAGTAACAACAGTCTTTGGGTTACGTGACATTGTTACATTGAGTTCAAACCACACTTTGGGTGTGATAGCTGAGGCTGGAATGTCCCAATTTCAGGGACAGAAAGATGAGGCCACACCAGGAGCAGTTCAAGGGAACTCACTGTTTATTTCAAAAATCTGACTCCATTTATATACATTTGTACAAAGGTCCAGAGATTGGCCACCACAGGGGCCACCTCCTCAACCTGGATGGTGGACATCACCATCAATCATTTCTTCTCTCAGAGGAGAAATATGTAAACATTCTAAAAATACACATTGTTTGCATGAAGCTGYGTGAGAATCTGCAGCACAAAGACAGAAGACAGAAAGTTCAGGGTGATATTTTGGGGCTGGCTCCCAGCCAATTACAACCAGAAACCCACAGAACTTTCCAGCTAAACTTCCTAACACGTCCAAAGGTAAATTGAGACCCTTTCCCTGTTTGGAAGCACCACGGATCTCCAACAGGAGGAGGGGAGGGAGCAGGGCAGGAGCACCAGGCTTCTCCCTAATGGAAATTAAAGTAGTTGGGGCCTGAAGCTCTCAGCTCCAGCATTTAATAGATGAGCAGTAGCTGCAGCTGTCGTGCTCTATAGTGAAACAGCACTATTACTATTTTATTACCTTTGATTAGCTGAAATTGTATCTTATAGCCAGCAAACCCCCTATAAATGCATTTACCAGCAGCTGTATTTCTGCCCGGGCCTGGCACCACCAGGAGCTGCTGCATTAGAGAGGCCCCATCCATCACACTTTAGATTTGAAGCAATATCCTCTCCCTAAATTAACGTCATCACCTCCTAACAGCTGTGGCCACCAGCTCAGGCATGGTTGATGAGCTTGTCAGTGTTTCCAATATAAATTCTGCCTTTAATAGATTTATTTGTGAGTTAGACCTACTTAGCTATAAAAATCTGCTCTGGCTTGGAACTTGGCATGGAGGGCTCTCCCTGGATGGTTTTCTTCACAGTTCTTCTGTGCTTGATTGAAAACTTTTTTTGCCAAATCCAGTCAAGCATAATAAACTTCTGGAAATAAACTTCTGGAAACAGTAATTAAGGGTCTTGATGGCTGCGTGGCTGTGGGTTTGGCCAAATGGTTTCTTCTGGGGGGGAGCAGGCAGAATCTATTTATTGCTGATGTGATCTTCTGTCTCCAAAGGGTGTTTGAATATTATCCTGCCCTAAATGGTTCAGTGAGACATGGAGGCCTCCAAAATATCAGCTCTGTTCCCTCCCCTAAGAATGATAGAAAGTGGAACAAGAAAAATTTGTGTGGATGTAACAAAAATGTGGGCCTGTTTATTTTTTGGTTCAACATATGAAATCCTCGAGTTTAAAACAATTCAGAAAGAAAACATTCCTTTATTTTGGATATAGTGAATCATTTCAGCTTCTATTTTCTCCCCTTGCCTCTTGGGTGATGCTGGACCCAGAAAACTCAGCCTGTAAATATGCAGTTTGATTTGGCTGGAAGAGAATTTTTGCTAAAATGCAGTTTCTCTGGAAYAAAATAAATATCTGGTTTTAGTCTTCAGTTGATACTCTATCACCTCTTAACAGAAAACTTGTCCAACACTATCCTAAAATGAGAGCTGGTAACAACCATGAACTCAACGTGTATTTATCAGCAGAAATTTAAATATGAACATGTGACGACCAGATGTTTCCATTGTTAAAGCAAGATAAGACATCTTAACAACCTTTGTGTTTGAAAAGCAGGTGAGTCATCAGTTGTTTTTTGTGAGTTTTCATCTTGGTGAAGTAAATTTTCAGGCAGAATTCATGTAACTGCACAGAGAAGGTCCAGTGGRTGCCAACCAAACAAATTTGGTGTGGTCCATGGTTTTTCTTCCTCTCTTCCTGATTTGTGTTTCCACTCTGCAGGTCATTGTGTGTCAGGAGTGATCCAGCTTTCCATGGAAATGGGAAAAACTGCCAAGGCAGCGCTCAGCTGAGCGTCTCATTCCCATTTATCTAGCTCTTGTAAGCTGTAATTAGCAGCAGTTTCCTCAAATGCTCCTGGCACGAACATTTTCAGGTGTACTTTAAACTCCATCTCATTAAAACACCACGAGGAGCAGCACCTTGACACCCTTCCCGTGTCACTGTGTGGCTGCAGCTGCTGTTTATCCCCTCACCAAAGTTCTCCTGCACACACAGCTGGGTGTGAGCTGACCTGGGGGGATGAGAAATATCTGAGTTTGACCCCTGAGATCAACCTGATGAGGGTTTGGAGCAGTGCAAATCCAGCCTCCCTTCTGCTCCTTGGAGCTGCCTTTAATGTCTCCAAAAGCTGTCAGCAGTGGAGGGAGGCATAATTCAAATAGYGCTGGAATACGAGGGGAAAATGAAAAATGGGGAGCTCTGCACAGAGCAGTAACACCATGTGCTATCAGCTCTCTTGAAGCCTTGTAAACCTGTCAGAAACATTCTTGCTAATAGTCCATAATACCTTGTTGTAGAAGTAGTAATCAGTGATTTCTGAACCAAACTGGCAATWCAGAAATGAGTCATTGCTCGCATTGATTTTTATTTTTTTATTTTATTTTTTTTTTTTCAGTGGTGTCAGGCAGTACCAGCAGCAGCAGCAGCGCTCCCATCCCATTGTCACGGGCACAATCCAAGTCTCAAACAATGAGGCACGGCTCTGACCCATTGCTATGCAAATTCCCTTTCCATGTGTGGTGATAGCRCAGCAAAACATGTTTTGACTGAGATCTGGAAGAAAGGCTACCATTAGGAAGCCGTGAAGGAGCCATTTAGGGCCCAAAYTAATCATTTGTTAGGAATTGCTTACYGAAACCTGCTCTTAAAAATTTCTATTAAGAGCAGGCTTTGGGTGTAAGGGAACCTGTGTTTTCTGTAAACATGACAGCATTCGATGCAGATGGGCAAGAACATTATGGGATGTATGGGAGATAGGGAAAGTTTGCAGGTGTTAGGGATGTCTTCTCTGGCTTTGGGGGGGCACTGAAGTACTGACAGTTCGGGCCTGACTCAGAGGTTGGAGAAGCCCTCAGGAGTCCCATCCCCACCMTGTCCCCAGCCCTGAGCACTGAGTGCCACCTCCAGGTAACACCTCCAGRGATGGGCACTCCAAACCTCCCTGGGCAATTCCTGAYYRCCTTTTCCATGGAGAAATTCCTGCTGGTGTCCAGCCTGACCCTCCCCTGGTGCAGCTTGGGACCATTCCCTCTCCTCCTGTCCCTGCTCRGATGCCTTGGGAAGGCTGAGCTGGAACAGAGACTGGACAGAGCTGGAGAATAAAGTAGAGATTTATTGAAAGTCCTCCAGGATCCGCCTTGGGTAGGACAAGAGCCTGACAAGGACTACACCCAAAGTGGACCCAAAATGGTCACAAAATGGACAAAC
>QVAJ01000395.1:249782-261562 GCA_003546035.1 Mixornis gularis
CCTCCTTTTCTCCTTTCCCAGCTCCCTCAGCCCCTCCCCACATCCCTGACTCTGCAGACCCTTCCCAGCTCTGTTCCCTTCTCCGCTCCAGCCCCTCGATGTCATTTCCCATCTCTGGAAAGCTCCAGCCAGCCCTAATCCATCCCTTTTCAGGCTTTCCTTCTTTCCCTGCCAAAGAGAAACTTTCAAATTTTACTGCCCCCAACTCTGAGCATTGACATAGAGTTGTGACTGTGAGTTCTATTCCAGGGCTATTGGTGACTTTTGAATTCCAGAGTTCTATTCATGACTTTTGTGCCTAAAAGGGAGAAATCCAAATGAGGAATGAARCCTTTGGGTCCTGGGCCTGGCAGAGGCTGAGGCCATGGGTTATTCTGTTATTCTGTTCACTCTCTCAGTGCTGTGTGGACAAGAGCAAGGTTAGCAATTCTATTTCAGTTTGATTTTCTAACACCATTTCCCTGTCTGGCAGGAGAGGTTAAACTCAAGACACAGAAACATTTTCCTTTGAAGGCTTGACAATGGTTTCATAAGGATTTCATGGTGTCCACCACCATTCCTACTGAGAAAATCCAGTTGGTGTCAATATTTGCTGAGCTGAGAGTGGACCAGGTATCAGAGATGGTTTAGGAAATGTTTGCAGTCCAAARCCAAACAGGAAACTCCCAGGCCTAACACTGTAATGATAAAGGAAAACATTCCTCCAGATGCTTGCCAGGACAAAAGTGAAACAGAAAAAAATTAATGTTCATTTTTTTTCCTGAATAAAAGCGATTATGGAAATTGATAATAATTGCAAAATATGATCATGGGTTTAAAAGCAACTGTCATGTGGACCTGTACTGAAAAAGGTACCATGAGGCTGCTCAATGAGWAAAAAATATTGTTAATTTGCTTAGGATTAGTTTGTGGGAGAATAAATAACATCTGAAACTCCATTTTGAATTACAATACTCCCTCTGTCCTGTCTTTAGTGACTGTGGAAATGCACCTTCTCAGTATAATAAATGAGTTATTTCTTTTTTCCACCCTGACACTGAACTGAAAACTGTAAAAAAGTGGTAGAAGATGAAATAATTTTCTTATCATTTTCCTATTCGGGAATCAGTGGATATTTATTTGGTATCCTGGAGATGATTAACACTCRGAGAGGGAGATCAAAAAAAATGACATGCAACTAAAACAAAAAAAATGAAAAGGAGTGAGTAGATATTAAGTCAGAAAATTTCTCCCCTTGAGATACTCCATGAAATTCCCATATCTTAACTCTAATTTCTTTAATATAAATTTTCAGAAGGCTTGATCTTCCTGTGTGCAGAGGAATTATCTTTTATCAATACAGCCCATTAAGCTGTGTGAATTGAGTTGTTCATATTGGTGATAGTTCCTAAACTTTCAAAACCATTTCTGGAATGGGTTTTCCACGAAATCCACCACCTGYACATCAAACATGATGGGGCCTGGAGATTTTATTTGGGTTTTRGTTTGGATCAGCTGGGTTTCTGACTCTTCAAGGCATCATTTGCTGACAGAACTCTGTTCCTGGATTATTCTGTTTCCTTTTGCTGCTGCAGCCACTGAAGAAAATAAGGTTTGCTATCGTTGTAAAAGAATCAGGAATTGACTCCTCCCCAGTGTCCCCAGCACAGTTATCAGCTTTTTTCATGTCTTATGCTTCCTTCTTCCCATGGCTGGGCTGCGGGGTGAGGAAAGCAGGAATTTGGTGCTCAGGGAGTGCTCAGACCCACAGAAATAAAGCACATGAAAGGCTGCCGGGGACCAAACCCCAAGGATCAATCCAGAAGCACCGAGGAGGAAAATGTAAATTCTGTTGAAACCTCTGTGTTTGTCCCAGCACATCCAGCTGCAGATCAGGCCTGGAATGATAAACAGCAGATAGGATTGGATGACAACGTGAAATTGCAACGAATTTACCTGAAATACATGGTTTGTATACAAAGGGATGCTCCCTTCAATCTGTRGGGAACGTCCTCATCACAGCTTCAGAATTCAAAGTGTAATATTTTTTATCTGATTCTCCTATTTCTTTTTTCCATCTGAAATACAATTTCCTGATATAAGGAGGGGGCATCTCTTCACTCTTTGATTATTTTTTTGACTATTTATTTTTTAAATTAGCTTCTCTACTTAATTAGCTTTCCCAAATCACTCTCAGTAGCATCAGAATATTTGTGRAACAATCTGAACTCCCTCTGGTGGTCAGACAATACTTTTGGAGTCTTGCATCTTAAACCATCGGTTCAGGGCTTTTTTCAGGGAAGGGTGGTGGTATCAATGGTTACATAATTAGCTGCGAATTTTATGGTATCTCTCATCTATTTTTATGGTATTTCATTTTATGGTATCTCTCATCTAATTCTGTGATGAATTTGGCATTTAAAAATTTAATACGTCATAGAGAAAATTAGCTGAATCACTGTGAATAGAAATTAATTGCGTTCAAAATTTTTTATTGCATTTTGTAACCCCTCTCAATCGATAATTTCTTACACGTTAATCAGAATCCAAAGATAATTGCTTCCTTCTGTGGGACCTCGTTCTTGTACATAAGACAAGCACAATCCTTACTCGTTTTACACCATATTTCTGAAACAGGAACAAACACCACAATTTAGGTAAAAGGTTTCAAAAATCCAACCAGGAAATGTCTGCTCCGTGTAGTGGATGTGAGGGATCTGAGGGCAGTCCTGATGGGAAGATCAGGAACTGAGCTGGCAAAGGAAACGAGTTGGTTTTGCCTGGAATATGGAATTTAGGAGGAGACGTTGATCTTGATGCCTTGAAGTGGTTACCTGAAGCAGAGGCTGCACAAGATTAAGAGAATAAAATGGATATTTATTAAAGGCCTTCAATAGATACACCTTGGGCASCCCAAGGCCTCTGAGAGGGGCTACACCCAAGATGGACAATGGTCATTTTTTATAAGTTTGGTCCATTTACATATCAGGGGTTAATCCTCCAATTACAGCTTSAGATAATGAAATCATTTACTCCCAGTTTATTCCTCAAATTCACTTTTGTTTATAYTTTCAGGGCCTGAGGCWGTGAGGTGTCCTGGGCTCCCAGGCCTGGAGAGGAATTGTTGTGTCTGACYAAAACAGGAGAAGAGTAGATGACAGGCTGTGGAACTTTAGAGTTGGACACTGAAACAGCAAAGGGTCTGCAAAATATAAAAGCTCAATCCCAAGGCATCAATCTGAGGTGCAGCCCCGAGCAGTGGTAGCAGAATTCCACAGCTGCTCCTTTGCTGTTACTGCCTGTCCCCCTGTGCAGGGTGAAATCCCCTGTCGGGTGACCCTGGCTGAGGAGCAGAATGGAAACACTTCACAGCTGCTGGAGAGTGCCCAAAACAGCCCCTGCACATCAAACCCAGAGCGGGGCTGAAGTGCCAAATCAACCCTGTTAGGGCTTGGTGTTGCTTAGGAATGCTCAGGGTGTTGTGTTCAAGTGTTTTAAATATGCCAGAAATGAAAGTGCTTCCTAAACTTAAACTTCAGGGTTTGCATGACTGTACTGACCATTGCCTGTGCTGGGCAGAACTGGAGAGCTCAAACCAATCACACCCTAAATTCATGATCTGATCTGTTTAAATGTGACTTTGGCAACGATCTCTGAACATGAGTTAAGGCACCCGAGTCAGTGAATGCCAGTCCTGTGTCTATTAACAGAGCAGGATCATTAAGTGTGTCATTGCCTATCAATATCACAGCCCGTGTTAACAGATAAAAAACCTTCCTGGGAATATCTTTATCCTCMGCCGCGTTTTCAAGCCGTTCCTAGGCAATGGCTCCCTCTTCAGTCCTGCAGCAGAGATCAACATCCATTTCTCTTGGCAAATAAAGTTTATRTGAATAACGCCAAACACATTCACTGTCTTTTGCAAAGACATTTACTCCAGAAAAGCTGAACAAAATAATGTGCTGAGCACTGGAAGCTTCATGGCGAACACCATTTGCAGCTCTTGGACTCTGTTTCTCCTTCTTGGGTTATTTTGTTTTGAGTGATTYGTCCCGGATGGAATATCAGGTCTTTGATCTCTGGACTGATTATGTGAGGTTAGCAAAATAATTGAAAYGGAGGAAAACACAAATGATATAAGAAACTGAGCCACTGAACAGTGCGGTGTGTATTAAACTGGCAGTAAAACAATTAGGGTGTGCACTCATGCAACAAGCAAACACAAAAATATCTGCACGCAGAAACATCTCGAGCAGAGTGAACRAAGCTGATTCCAAGCTCAGGATGATAATTTAGGCCATTCCACGAGCTCATCCTCGTGTTGTTTGACTAATATCAGCAGTTTGCTCCCATAAGTACAAAATGATGTTGAATTCTAATGGCCACTTAAGTCATGGAAACAATATAATTAGAGTAATAAATACAACTTCATGTTTTCATAATTAGAGTCATAAACACGATGCCACATTTCTATAATTTACCTGATTGTTATCTGCAATTCATTGTTATTAGCCCCTGGCACTTGAGGGCCCAGGGAACAGGGGAGTGAACAGACAGAATGTACTGACTGTCCTGAAAATTATCGTGATTCCAGAGGGGGAAGATGGATGGGAAAGGGCTGGAAATATCTGGGAAGGTCGTGGTGTCTGCAATGATGACAGCACAAGTGATGTAATCGTAGAATCCCACAGTGGTTTGGGTTGGGAAGGACCTTAAGCATCATCCTATTCCAGCCACGGGCAGGGACACCTTCCACTGCACCAGGTGTGTCCAGGCCCTCTCCAGCCTGGGCAGCTGGAATATGACAGTGGAGATAACAGGGAGAGTTTAGGAAAACTGCAGACTTGGTGAAATAAAGGATGTGCCCAAATCTACCAACATTTACACCCCTATTGTCTTTCAACTTCTATCCTGACTTTTTTYTCCTGTGTGGACCCAGAGAATCCCCTGGCATTTCATCCCCCATATTATTCCTGTATTCCTCTGAAGAATTGGATATTTTAACACATCCCCGTGAGTTCCTATGCTCTGGCCAGGGCACTTGATGGAAAACCCTTATCACTGTGGGCCTTTTAAAAAATAAGGGTTCAAAAGGAGAAAAGAGCCCTGGGAATGCTGAGTTCCCATCGATACTGGGATGAGACTGCTTCAGTTTTATCCCTTTTTTAAACTCTATTTTTAATGCAGTGTGAAGTCACTGTGAGCTGAGGGCTGGGTGGCTGTGGGTTGGTGTTTCTTTGTTTATAAAGTGTGAGGAAAGGCAGGTGAGGGTGTGATGTCACACAGCATCTCCAGAGGAGTTAAAAACCAGGCACTGAACTCACCACGTTCCCAGAGCTGCTGCTTCCATCCTTGTTTTAAAGGACAGACATGCAGGGACACTGTCACCCCCCACATCCCCCAGCTGTGGCAGCAGACCTAATTCTGTTTATTGACACTCATCAGAGTGACATAAACAAGTAATGTTGTGCATAACAGAGAGTATAAAATTCACTTTGTAATATTCTAAATGTGCAGTCCCTTTTTTTTTTTTGTGGTTGGTTTTCTTCTTTCAAGTTCACCTGTAAATTGTGCTCCTGTTCACTGAGGTGTGTCTGGCACTCCTCATAAACACACTAACATAACGTGGGGATGAAAGTGGAACTTCCAGGGTAAATTCTAAATGCTCCAGATGTGCTAAAAATGCCCAGATTAATTCAGGTAATTTATGAACAGGAAGCCTGCCAGCCATGGTGTGCAGTAGCTTGGCACCTGCTGCTGGGGAGTAACAAATTTATTAGGAAGTCTTGTGGCTCTTTCTTTTCCCTTTTTGTGCTGAATAAATTATTTCTGTATGTTAATAGACATGTGAAGTTCTTCTACAGATTTTTATTCTTGGAAGTGACAGAGGGAAAATTCAAGGGTCCCACTCACCCATCCCTTGATGCTTTTGCCTCATCAGGAAATGATTCAGCAATGCTGCTGCTGATGCCAAAACTTTGTTCAGAGGGTGACACATCAGAGGGTTTGGGGGGTTTATTTTGATTTTTTTTTCCTTTTTTTATTCATTAGCAGTCTGGTTGCATTTTTGCACCATCAGAGAAAACTCATCATTAATCTGTTTGAAGAAGATGATGACATCACTGGGCTTCAAGGCAGATAATTATCTGTGTTAATTACATAAATGTGGAGTCATTGTCCCAGGGAGTCCCCCTGAAGTGTCCCATGGGGGTCACAGACAGGAACAGAGCAGGCCAAGACATGCAAACAATTATTCCAACCAAAATTATCCCCCAGCTGCTGGAAAACCAGTAAATAATTGACTCAGTGTGTATTATTTGAAAAGCTAAACAGTAGCAAAGTAGCATGAAAACATTATTGTCAAAAAATGTATGAGATCAGTAGTGGGTAAGAAATTATTCATATAAATCCTGTGGGATTCACTTCACCAGCTCTAATTCAAGTTTTCTGAAGCTTTTAAAATCATTGCCCTGGTTGATCAGCCTTTGATCACTGTTTATCTCAGGACAGGAGTGTGGGGATCCTCTCTGCTGGGGCACAGCTGAGCTGCAGCTCTGACATTTATGTTTCATTTCCTTGTTTTCCTCGGCACCACGGGCACAGAATTCCAGGAATTAGTGCCCAAAAGTCCCCCAGGCCTGAGGTTTTCATAGGTTTCCATTCTGAGAAGGTGGAGAATCCTATGGAAGGAAAGGAGATTTTGGCTCTGCTTTAGGCAAAAGCTAAAATAAAAGAATATTAATAATAATAAAAACGAAGATACTCAGTGCTGGAATCAGTTTTACCACAACCCTCATCTCACATCCTGTATCTGGGAGCTGGAGAGAAAGGAACAACTGCAGATCCAAACTTATGCAGCTGAATTAGGATCCATCTTCCACTTTTCTTTCTTACTTGATGTATTCAGACTGGGGTTTTTTTAATTTGCTTTCCTGGGTTGTATTTTTTGGGGAGCTGGTTCAAATTAGTTGATTAATATCTTGGGACTGTCAAGAAATGCATCAAGTCAGTGTTTCTTGTGTTGCAGCGGACATATTCACTTAGTAATAGGATTTTATTCCCCTTTTTTCTATCTTTGAGACCAATGATAAAGAAATTATGCACAATAACACCTCAGTGTGTTTCTGTGAYAAACCTTTATTTTAAACCATGGCACAGAAATATGAATGGGACACTTTGGTACGTGCAAAAATAGGGGTAACACTTTAAATGGGTGGGTTGGACTGGCATTTAATTTGCATTTTAAAAGCATTTATTACTAGTTAATGAATCAATTGATTGCTCAAAGAGCACTTAGTGAGATTTATTGTCTTATCAGAGAGMAAGTCAGTAGCTAAATTAGAGATTKCAGCTGTCCCTGGGAGTGTCACTGTGTCTGTACCCAGCGAGGAAAGGCTGATACAGGGGACAGAATACTGGGGATGAACACGGGGGATGAATATTGGCAGAAACCTCTTTTAAAAGAAGCCAGACAGTTGCACATCAATAAAATAGGAGCAGAAACAGGTGTCTGAGTGCAGAATGCACCTGATGGTCCCCAGAGCACAGATCCTGCTCACAGAGGGTTTGGGTTCAGGCTGGTCCCAAAGAAAGGAGTTGAAGGGAATTTCTGCACAAACTACCCCAAAACACCAACGTGGTCTTGGCAAAAAGAAACCCAACAAGGRCTAYACGAGATTTATCAGCTGTGCAATGTGTAAGCAGATGTCCAATATTTTATTTAGAACAAAGATTTATTGGTTCATAGAGAGCCTTGCTCAATATTCTAGTTCCACTACCCACTGGGTTGTGTTGTCTATTAAAAGTATTTTGGGGGCTTTTCCTACCCATGTTTAAAGAAACAAGTGAATTCCTTTTAAGGTCTGAAAAGTAACCTGTCAAACATCCTGACTCTTGGTTTTAAGCTCTCTCCTACTTGATGTAATTTCAGGATTCCCTTCGAGTGTTCCTGAGACTAAAAAAGTCTAAAAGTTCCTGAGATTAAAAGCTGAGCTTCTTTCCTCCCTGTGATTGCTGCATCCCAGAAATCTGTTCAGGGAAAACTCCTCTCTGGGTTTTCTGTGTTTTCCTTCAAGAAATACCAGGCAGTCTGCCTTGCTCTCCTTTAGTAGAACTCAGCAGAAATGACAAAATAAATTAGAATTTTAGTTCTGTTTGAAATGCAGGCGCTTTCTTGTTCCTTTTGCCACATCTGCTGCCTCGGATTTCTGTTTCCTCTCGCTCTGCCATCTGTTTTTTAACAATAGCAAGATGATAATTTTCAATTTTCAGTGAAATAAAATGCCTCAGGTGTTAATTCATGCTTCACTGGTATCATCCTCTGCTTTATCAGTGCTAAATATGGATCATTGTCTGACTCTGCATCCTTTTTCATTAGGCAGTTTAGTATTCTGGCATGATTTGATTCACCTTATTGGACTGGAAATAATGGCCACAGTCTGATTTCTGTCTAAACCTCCACCACAGGCAAAGCTGCCTGAATTTATGCATCGTCATTTGGATGCTGGAAATATTGCTGTAACCAGGTCCAGTGTTTCCAAATTGTGGACTTATTTTCAGTTTGGAACAGCTCATTTTCGGGGCAGTGGAAACACCACTTCCCCTCATTACTCCTTCCTTACATTGTGCAAATGGAAATTCCAAGTTTTTCTGGGGAGCAGCAGACACAGTTTATTCTGTTTCTTACGTGGCAGAACTAACTCCTTTTGTTGAGCGATTGCCACAATCTGTCCCCAGTTATATTTTCTATTAATGGTTTGTGTTTTGATGCACCTTCAAAATAGAAGCTGAAATGATTCACTATATCCAAAATAAGGGAATGATTTCTTTCTGTATTGCACATTGTGCTGCAATTATTTTGCATTTTGTGTCGCTGCAGAAGGGCTCTGAAGAAATGATCCTGCCCATGGCAAGAGGTGTTGGAATGAGATGTTCTTTAAGGTCCCTTCCAACCCAAACCATCCTGTGTTTCTGGCATTTGAAGCTTCCATTGATTTAGAAGCAACTATAAGTTGATTTCTGTACTATTAATTAAAAGTTTTATGATTTTTGTTAAATATCCATACTCCTCCCTGCCTTCAGCTGCCTGAGCTATGAAAATCCAGCTCAAAAGGGACAGAATGTAAATCCTGCAAATCCTCCTGCCTGGGCCTGCTGCAGCCTGACATCCCAGAGATCCAAAGCATCCTGGATGATGTTCTTGGTGACRAGATTTGATCCTCATTTTCCAAATCCACCGGAGCAAACCAGCTGTTTCCTCCACTCCAGCCTGTGCAAGGAATTCCTGGAGGACTAAGCTTCTTCAGGCACAGGTGACAACAACAAAATTGACCAAGAATGGCAACAAACAATTAAAGCTCAGCTTCCAGCTCTGTTTTTAGGGCAGCGTTGACAGTCATTCCCTCAGGTGCATGAGCAGACCTTAAATACAACTCATTTCTATGTTATTTTACATTTTAGGAGCTGGACTCTGGTGGGACAATGAGCTGTAAAGGCAGGAATCTCGGCTGCAGAGGAGAATCTCTGTTCCTGAAAAGTGAATTTCCRGGGAATTGCACGGAAGTTTGCGATATTGCATAATTTTTAAGGGATTTTGCAATAGACAACTCTGTTAACGCTTATCCAGACTGTTGTAACTCTTTTCACAGGAGGAATTCACCGTGCTAAATTTGGAACAAAGTGCCTTCCAGGAATGATTTTAATAGCCAAGATAAAGAGCCTGCTAGTTAATAAAAAAAAGAAAAAAAAAATTATCCCAGAAAACTGTTGAACATGAATGTCAACATTTTTAATGGATTGCATTTTTTATTGTGTGCTGCATGTTTCTGTCAGGGGAATATGATAATTATAAACTSGGAACAATAATGAGGGTTTGAATATTCATAGGCAATTAAAATATGCCTCCGTGCCTTTTGTTGGTGCCCGGTGGGAAATGTTGCTCGTTTTTTTAGGAATGAGCGGTTCACAATCCTTGGTGAAAAATATGGGGTGGAAATCAAAACACCAAGCAGGGCACAACACTAACAAAGTTCTGTTGATGATGGGGAAGGAAAAACAAACGTTGCAGCATTGATTAAAAACACATTAATGTGTAATTCCATGTTCCTATTGACAATGAGTTCTTAAAATCRTGGAATATCCTGAGTTGATCCACAAGGATCAATGTGGAATAAAATTATTGCAGATTAGGTTTTAAACCTAATTAGGCGTTAAACTCAACTCAACTCTAAATATTAGATTTCTGTTTAGAATCAAAGAATAAATGCAAACACACCCAAACAAACACAGAAGAAAGGGGGTGACCCAGCAGAAGGTAACAAAATAAAAGGGAATATTAAAATAACAGGTGGATGTAAGTGCTAAAAATCCTTGAAGCAGCACTTGAAGCTTTTCCTCCCCCCAGTTTTATCTTGGTACAGCTGAAAGTTTTTGGATCCATCACATGAAATGGCCAGTTTGGCTTTTAGAGCTTGTCACATGAAGAGCAGATGATCAGTTTGCTGTTGAAGATGAACCAGCCCGTGTTTTTCAGGGACRCAGTCACATTTTCAAGTGGTTTTTTCTTCTAATATTGTTCTTATTTCTGAACCTTAAACAGGGCTTGCTTCAGAATTTCCCCCTCTTTGGAAGTGCTTTTCTCAGGAGATCCTTATTTTATTTTCTGGTTTGGTGTTCAGCAAATATTGATGGCACGTTCATGCGCTGTGACACTGAGCTGTCACCAGCCCRGTTTTGCTGTCAAGCACTTCATTGCTAAATGAGACCCTTTAACTTCATCAGCAACTTTTCAGGAGGGATGTGGTGGAAGGAAGGCAGCAGCAGCAGCAGCAGGGACGTTTTGGCAGGAATTTTCCTGGGCCCTGGGCTGACAGCACCTGTTGGAATGACACCTGGAGTTCTGCAAACAATTCCTGAATGGCAAAAACGGCAAAAAATTGGAGAATATTCCCAGCTTACTGTAAAGCCAAGAGAGAAGCATTATAAGAGGGATTTTTTTTGTTCAGGTAGCCAGTTGTATGAAAATGAGCATTTTTATGTCCTGTTTGGGCCTATATTTGGGATATCCAGCAGTCCCTTTAGTGTGAACTCAAAAATAATAAGAAATATATCTCGGAACCTCCCTCCTGAGAACTGGGGAGGGGGAAACAACACTGTCAATATAAATAGAAAAATTTAATCACCCCAAGGGCTTCAGAGGTGTTTTAGTTTGCCAGGTTGTAATTTTTACTAGAGATGTCAGAAAAATGAGGGATTTGTATTAACAATGAGCAGTCTATGTTGTTTTCAGCTTTCCTCCTTAATACAAAACATACTGAATTATTACCAAAAAAAATATAAGCCAAGTCCCAACCCTGATAAACTGTTTTAATTTTGTTCCTTCAAAAGGTTTCCGTCATTTATAAATAATAAGCTTAAAAGCTGTGGCCATTTGCTGCACAACTTCTGGGAAGTCATTTTCCAGCTCACCTTCCTTCGCCCACCACAGGCCTGAAATCATCAGCAGAGTCAAACCTCTCACGTCCCACTTCCAACTATTCTCCTCAAGGAGAGCCCAGAGGAAACTCTCATTTTGTCAGCAAAAAAAGAAAAAAATGGCATTGGCTCTCTGAGGAAAGAAACACAGAAAACTCACCAGGGACTAATTTCTTTAATATATTAAACTACATTTTTACATGCCAGGATATTTCAGTGTTCTTTGATGTCCCAGCATGCAGCAAATGATTGTGGTTTCATTGTGGCTGTTTGCAAGATGATGAGTGATAAGGGAAGCTCTGTGCTTTCCATTTTTTTATTTTTTTTTT
>QVAJ01000395.1:282444-295710 GCA_003546035.1 Mixornis gularis
GAGAAAAAAAAAAAAAAAACAACAAAACAAATCCCTTCTCTGCTGCCACAAATCCATTGTGGACCTGCTGCAATCAGTGGGGTGATACTGATGGAGAAATGGTGAGAAGCGAAACTCAGAGTAGTCCACAGGAGTGAGGTGAAATGTAGAGCAAGGTTCAGTGTCCTTCAGGCAGGCTCAGCCTGAGGCTGTGTTTGGATTCAGGAATTCAGTGCCCYGTGTCTCCTCATGGCTCTGGAGTGGACAACCACACTCTTCTCTCTGTTTTTAACACTCCCTGTGTGCTGAGACCGATACATTCACAAATCCTCACACAAAGTTTCCTCAGCACTGATCTTCCATCCATTTTCTCAGGAGGATGTTCCYCCCTTTTTCTAGCCCTGATCTGGGTCCTGTAGGAAGAGTTTTTAATTTTAGCATTTTTAAGTTATTAAATGTGAAAACTTAACTTGAAAAAMCAATTCTGATTCATCCATTCTGTGTCCAAAGAAAGTCTCTAAGATCACCTGAAAGTAAAAATAATTGCCTTCTGCCTTCCCAGGTCCGGATTTATTAAAGGGATTGATTGACTTTGAGTGGCTGTAGAGCTGGCAGTGCAGTCTATTAATAGATTCACTCTGAAGAGGTCCTGCCCTCAGTTAAATAACCACTGCTGCCACTTGATGGGACCCGTGGCCTCGTCACCAGGAGCAAAAAGAGACCCTGGCAGGGCAAATGTCGAGTCAGCTCAGCAGCTGGGATGCRAATTGAGTTATTCCTGATAAATGATGCAGGTTCCACCTGCCAAAACCGGCCTGTCACTGCTCTTGCGGGGCCACTGCTCTTCCTGCAGGGATGTGTGGGAATCATTCCAGCTTCCTGTGCTGCTGGAGATCTGTGTGATGTCTTCATCCWGGAAGGAATAAGAAAATAGCACAGAAATGGACTCCCAAGAGGGATTGGCAGAGGGTAGGAAGGAAGAGCTTGGCCACCTTGGAAATGCTCATGGTGCCATGAGGTTGGGTTGGCCTTCAAGCTGCCATAAAGGCTTTCAGCACCCAAAAATCTGCAAAAAAGGACTGAAAAACAGGCTCACAAAACTTTCTTTTCCTCCAAAGCAAATGGTTGAGGTGGGGTTCAGTCTTCTCTGCTGTGGTACCAGAGAAAARATGAGAGGAAAYGGCCTCAARYTGTGCCAGGGGAGGGTCAGATTGAGTTTTAGAAAAAGATTTTTCACTGAAAGGTTGGTCAGATACTGGAATCAGTTGCCCAGGGAAGTGGTGATGGAGTCACCATCTCTGGAACTGTCCAAGAGGCTTCTGGACGTGGCTCTTGGGGTCAAGGTTCAGGGGTGACTGTGGTGGTGCCCTTGGATTGATGATCTTGAAGGTCTCTTCCAATCTTGACGCTTCTGTGCTTGCTGCTCGTGGTTATTTTGGAAGCCCAGGCATGGAAAAGAAATAATTTAATATTTAATAATTTAATTAATAATTTAATTAAATAATTCTGCATCGGCCCCATGAATGCAGAGCATGACTGGTTAGAGCTCCAAGGAGCTGACACAAGAGCCAGCAGCATTCCCCATTTCCCTGCTCCTTGTTTTCAAGAAAAGAAAGGTTCAAAATCTTCCAGATCCTGCAGACTTTAGGAAGAATTCAGGCAGACACGGAATGCTTTGARCTCCCACAGAAGAAGGCTGTTAAAATCAGCCTCTGTTAGAAATTTATTCRGCTGTGGTGCCTGTGAATGTCCAAAGCCAGACTTGGACTAGATTTATGTGAAGTCATACATTATGTATCAGCTATAAAAAAAATAAAAAAAGAAAGAAAGGAAGGAAAGGCTTTATGATTTAGCACTAAATTTTTAGAAAATAAAAATTCTGCTGAAAAAGGAGCTGTGCAACATTAAAAATGCCAGGGTTGTGATCAACACCTCCTCCTCCCCTCAGCTGTCTTTGATGCATTTCTATTTGGCCTCATGCTGGTAGGGGTTGTTAAATTTGCATTTCATCTCGGAGTCAAAAGTCAACTCCAAAAGCTGTGGAATTTAGCATTTAATTATGAAACAGTTAGAAAAATCAAGAGAAGCAGGATTTCGGKCTTAGTAAAATGAAATACTAAAAAATCAGTTATTTGTGAAAGGTTGATTGCTTGGACTCCATTGGAAAGGTGTTCAGCACTCGGAATTTTACATTCCATGAACATCCACCAGGATGAGCAGAGGGATGGAGCAGCTCTGCTGGGAGGAAAGGCTGGCACAGCTGGGATTGTTCACCTGGACAGGAGAAGCTTTGGGGTCACCTCACTTTGGCCTTCCGGGACCTGAAGGGGATACAGGAAACATGGAGAGAAACAATTGACAAGGGATGGAGTGACAGGACAATGAGAAAGGTTCACACTAGAAGGAAATAAGTTCAGATTGGATATTGGGAAAAAATTGTGGGCAGGCCCTGGCACAGGGTGCCCAGAGCAGCTGTGGCTGCCCCTGGATCCCTGGAAGTGCCCAAGACCAGGTTGGACATTGGGGTTGGAGCAGCCTGGGACAATGGAAGGTCCTCCTGTCCATGGCAGGGGTGGCACTGGATGGGATTTAAGGTCCTTCCAACCCAAACCATTCCATGATTTTGTGATACTTGAGAGTCTTTCCTGATAAAGATGTTTAAATATTTGTTTGATAACGTCACAAAAATACATTCCCAAACAGCAACAAGTGAAGATGCTCCATACTTGAATCAGATAATCCTTTAAGTACAAACACAACCAAGACTACTCATTTTGAACTTCAGAGCAGAGCTGGAAGCTGCAATGAGGTTTGGAAAGAGAAAAGTGGCTCTGCTGGAGGTTTGACTTGGGCTCAGAGTGCCTAGAAATAAATAGAAATCAATCACTGCTATAGGTCACGTTTGACAGCACTAAAACTTAATTAAATGGCGTAATTTTCTTTTCAAATTACAAAACAGCCCGTAAATTGGGTAATCGT
This sequence comes from Mixornis gularis, assembly GCA_003546035.1. Taxonomy (NCBI): domain Eukaryota; kingdom Metazoa; phylum Chordata; class Aves; order Passeriformes; family Timaliidae; genus Mixornis; species Mixornis gularis. The sequence continues at coordinate 285,403 of QVAJ01000395.1, forward strand.
GAAACATTTCCACCGTGCTGATTAGAAAACTGAATACACAAAGGGAATTATTTTAAGCTGAAGGAAGAAAAGTGGAGAAGGGTGAGAGGAGAGCAAATGTGAAATGTTGAAGGTGAGGAGTGGGATGTGTGAGACTGATCAGGCCGTGGTACCCCAGGGCTGTGTGGTTGTTGAGCTCTGTCAGCAGCACCTCCACAGGGTCTTGGAYCTGCTTGGCAAAACTGGGTAAAAATGGTCTTGCTGTAAACAGTGAAACTTGGTGTGAAAGCATGAAAAAATTCAGCTTTATTCTGCAAACAGCCACCAAAACTCCAGGTTTTGCTTCGTCTCCACAAACACACCTGGAATTTTCTGGGAATTGTCATGTCACTGTCCTTAAGGGATTAGCCACARTCCCGTGGGGTGTTTCATGGTCATTTTTGGATTTGTGCTCCTCAAGAAATACAAGTTTGAGGTGGGTCAGGCACCAAAGTGCAACTGTTCCCTTCAGGAACAGAACACAGCCTTGCTCCTGTGGGAAGAGGTGAAAACAAGCCTACCTTTACAAAGTTAATTTCTTTTTTTTTTTAGTAGGACTGAACACAGAGATCAGCACTTTATATCCTCTTGTTTGGATGATTTAGGTTCAGTACTAAAGCCYAAATCCAATGGTTTTGACTCATCAGCCTCAGCTCGAGTCTCTGCTGACACCCAGGTGTCTCACACGGAGCTGCCACAACTGTTTCAGCCTCAGATTTCAAGGAAGGATGACCTGGGCCCACAAAAAAAGGGTGGAAAGCTGTCTGGAAAAAAAAGAAAAAAGGTTCTGCTCGTCTGTTCTGCATCTCATTTACCTAAACTGTGCACAAGGTGGGAAATTCAGGGGGTAGAACACAGTTCAGAGCCCTGATGAGCATGAAACCACTGAAATCCAGATTTCTTTCGAAGCACTGGGTTTTTTATCACTAAATAAAAGGACATCATCCTGCTATCTTTTTTCCTCTGGAATATTGGATATTTATGCTACTTTGGGGTCAATTAGAATTAAATAAACCCAGTTTGTCTTTGTCTCATATGTGCATAACAGTGAGAAAGTCGAAAGTTTTCTTTGGATTAATGTCCCATCAGTTTTGTACATAAGGGATATTTACTAATGATGTATTTAAATATTAAGGTATTTACTAATACCTTACTAAAGGTATGCTAAGGTATACTTAGATATTTACTAATAATGCTAAGATATTTACTACTAATACTAAGATATTTATTTAAAATGTATCTAAATACTAATATTTACATACTAATGTAAATATGTAAATATGTAAATGTTATTTATTATGTAAATACTAGGCAATTCACTGTGGAAATGCTGTGAAAAAGGAAATAAGAAAACAACTTCAGATTGTTATATTTGGAAGCAGCTTTTCATTGGGAAGGTCTAGGGATTTTCTCTGCTCTTTGTTTAACACAAAGRAAAGTTATGTCAGATTTATGACTGTCTGGAAACTTAAACTAATGAAAATAAAGCTGTAAAAAAAATTATGTYTCTCATATGTAGTTGCTGAAAACCTTTACTAATTTGCAGTAGTTGTTGGAAAGTTGTGTCACAGAGCAATTACTACATAATTTAATGCTTGGTTCTAATTAATTTGTACAAAATATTCCTTTCTCAGCCTTTTTATTGGTGTGGCAAATTTACATTGCTTTTTTTTTTCCTTTTTTTTTTTTTGCACCCTGTATATTGCAGCTCATGTAATTACTGCTCCTCCCGCTGAGCAATTAGTGGGAAGGAGTCCCAAAATTAAACTAAACAGAGCTCTAGAGTTGCCTGTGAATTTCTGCCAGAGATTTTGAGCAGCGCCACACGTGAAGACATCAAATCCTTCCTACTAAAACTGTGGGCTTCAGTTTTAGAGTTGTTAATCAATTTAATTGATTTAATAGGCTGTTAATTGATTTAATAGGCCGTTAATAGGCTAATTATCAGCATTTCCTAAGCAAGAATGGAGAGTCAAATCACTGCATTTTTTTTTAGCGTTCAAAGACTTTGAGCAGCTTGGATGGTTTTTACATCTTGCTCTGTACAAAAAAAACCCATAAATCCACTTATTAGGCAGATAAAAATAGAGAGATAAGTTCATTTTCATGTGTGTCTTTAAAAAGGTTGATTATTCTCTGCATGTTTACCTTTCAGCTTTATGGTTCTGTTTTCCCCAGTTTACTGTCTGATACTTCACTGAGCACCTCGTGCAAGCAATTTTATGGAGGCATAAAAGTAAAGCTGAACTATTTCKTTGGAAGTGGTTATCTAAACAGGAGCTGGTAGCTCCTGGAAAATTCCAAAACTCACACATCCRTGAAGATCCTTGTAAAATTTATTCTCTTTTTGTGTTCTCTGAGTTTGGTGATGTGTGGAGAAATSCGAGTTTCCTTTTGTTCCGTCACGTCATTCAATTTTCCAGCTGAGAGCCCCATCCCCATTTGTGATCCTGGCTTTCCATGGTGACACCCCAGATGGAGAATCATTTCAAGGTGAGGTGTACATTCCGAAGAAAGATGAACTCCACACTCCAAACTTGATTTTTTTCAGTCAGTTTCAGCATAAAAAGAAATATTAAACCCCCAGGATACTTTAAGGCAGAGCTGCCAAACTTYTCCTGGCTTCCTATAAGGAATTCTGCATCTCTGCCTCATGAGTCAGCCCACCCTGGGTATAAATTTAATACAATGCAGTTTATATTTTGTTAAAACCGAGCTGTTATTTTAAAATTAACATTGTTGATTGATTTTTACATATGYATTAAAAATGCCAAATGCTCTTTATTTCAGAGCAAAGCCATGTATGAAAGTGAATTTATGGAATCTGATTTTTCAGTGACAGCCACTGACAYTGGATTTTGGTTTTGCTGGGGGCTGAAATTCAGGAATATCAGGAATGTCCATCCACAAAGTGGCTGTTAGAGAAATTCGGGATAAAGACCCTGGGGATAGGTTGATTAAATCTTGTTGTCCATGTTTATTTCGTCTTGATTTCGCTGCAGCTTGGGAGTTTGCAGCCTCAGGGGTGTGTTCACACCTATCCCTCTGCCTCAGGAGGGTTTTTATTTGTAGGGTTTGGTCYACCTGTACATTAAAAATTCCTCGTTCTGGCTCAGAGGGCTCATTGACGATCACTCCAAACCAGCCCAGAGACTCTCAATCTCTGATTAGAAGGAATGTGAATGTTTTCATTCAAACCCCCTTTCATGCTGGGGAATTTTGGATTTTCCCAGTGCAATACTGGGGAATAAAAAAAAAACAGCAGTCAGTCCAACATGGAGTGATAATAAATCAATGTATAAATGATAATAAAACATCGATGATAATAAAATGATAATAAAACCCAAACAAATGCTGTTGCTGCTGTAGAAGAGGAGTTCAGAGGGACACAGACACTGCAGTGAAGAGACCCAAAACTTGAAACTGTGCAGCTTTGGGATCATCCAGRCACTGGGTGCTGTTTGATCACAGAGAGCCCCGAATTCCCTGCAGACAAATCCTTWGAAACTGCCCTATTAGAACAGGAAATTGTTTCGTTATTGCCCMAATTTTCTCTGACAAACTACTTTGTCTAATGAAAAGGATCTGCTTTCTCGCTTAGGAGGGTAGTATTAATAACTCTAATTGCCACTTATTAGCGATTTTACAAGATGCTGAGCACATAAGTACACTTTCTGACAGTCTATAAAAAGAACAGAATTAAGGATAATACGATCACTGCTAATGATTTTCTGGCTGGAAAACAGGATTTTTACAGAAATATTTGAACATTTTGCATATGGCTGTACTGGGATGGGGAATGAGATCAGCAGCATTGGTATTTTCAGGGGAGGAAAATACCAATTTTTGGRGAAATTGAAATGGAGAGGAGTCATCTGGTACAACTAAAAATTCTCTCTTTAAATTCTTTGCAGCCTCACACAAAACTCAAGATTTGAGTGTTGCCTGGTGCTCTTCCTGATGGAAGCAGTTGTACASAAAAAAAAACTGTAGGTAAATGAGTTATAATCTTTAGAAAAGCAGTTTGGCACAAGCATTTCTGCAGGGTCATCCCTTCAGGAGTGTCTGTTTTTATTTGGGGATGTTCTGGTTTTATTTTGCACTGCCAGATTCCAGTTTCTTCACGACAATTCTGTAATGAGGCTTTGCATACAAAACTTGATTTAAAAAAAAAAAAAAAGAGTATGTTTTAGATTGGATAAGAGCTGTCCTTTTAAAAGTTCAAATATCTAGTTTTTACCAAAACTGCCTGCTTTTGCATTGGAAAAAGGAGATATAATAACAGGTGTGTGTATGAATACAGAGAATCACAGAATCATTAAGGCAGGAAAAGAACTGGATCTGCTGCCACATTATTCTTGATACTCCATATTTATTTATTTCCCAATCTCATAACAGCAAACTCCACAGAACAGTGTCCTCAGTGGAGGAATAGGCTCTGATATAGATCATTCCTCAGTGGATTTGCCTTTGCAGGAGCAGCAGGCAATGGAAATTCCTCTGGAAAGTTTTTTGGCTCTTACAACCTGACTGCCTGAGTGTGGTTCTTCYGTGTCTGTCTGGAGACATCACACCTTTATAAGTTTTGGTCCATTTGCATCTTGGGGTTGAATTGTCCAATTCCAGCTCCAGGTTGTGAGGTCCCATCCTTCTTGTTCCTCCCCTCAGCCCACCCTTGTTTGTGCTTTGGGCCTGAAAGTTGTCCTTGGTGTGCAGCAGGAAAAGGATTTGTTTTGTGTCCCTGCTGTGTGCAGAGCTGAGTGACACTGACTGTGAGCTCAGAGCTGCASCCCTGGGCAGYACAGAATCCAAAATGCATCTGAAAAAATCTGAAAGCTAAAACTTAAAGCATCAACCTGAGGCCRTTCCTTGGATCCCCATGCTGGGGAAGCACCTTGGCCTGGCAGAGCAGCAGGGGTGGCACTGGTGGCACTGCCTTGGTCATTGTYCCCTCCAGGACATCCTGTGCTGCTTGCCCAGGGGAGTGCAGAGTTTCCAGGGAACCCCTGAGGAGGAATGAGCCATGCTGGGTTGGTCTCTGTGTGCAAAGGCACATTCTGACTTCTGCCAGGAGCAGGAAGAAGAAGAAATTGCCGTGATCAACAGCAAACTGCTCCTCTCCCACCAGTGAAGGATTTTTATCTCCTCTTTTGATCCAGGGTGCTTCAAACCCTCTATTTATCCCCCAAACCCTCCTGCACACCGAGTTTTGTGGGTCTYTCACACCCAGCCTTGCCTGGATCTGACAAAACCCTTTTGTCTGTGGAGAGAATCGTTCCATTGGAGCAGAGCACATAAGCACCATCCTTGATGGGCCCTGAGAACTGATAATGTGGCAAAGGATGCTTCACATCCAAACGTTATGGCTGTGTTATCGTTAGAGAAAAACGTGTTTTCCAGYACTCATTCAAGTCCAGGAACATCTCAGGGAACTCTCCGGTGCTCAATCAGATGAATAATTTATTTTGGGCTGCGTTTTACATCGGGCATTTCAAAGGGGCATAAAGGAGACAGGAAATCAGGCAGGGAGAGCTGAGTGCCTAAATGAATTTAGCCATTCACATGTCCACAAGTATCTAAATGGATTACTTAGGAAAATCAGCAGCGCTGCTCGTACAGATGGGTAATAAATTCTGTTTCATTACAGCCGCTGGTATTTCAAGATTTTAAATGAAGACTGATTAAATCAAGTGAAATGCGCACGTAAGTTGTCATTATGTGGATGGATACACCTTGCTCTATTAAAATTGGATTTTTAGATTTGCTCCACGCTTTATTTTGCAGCTCATTTCTGATGACAGCTCGTTCCTCCCACACCACATTAGAAATTCAGCTGTATTTTAGCTTTGGATGGAACAGGGTTGTGTGTGATTGGGGAAAAACTTTCTCTTCCCCCCCCCCTTTTTCCTGTGTCAGTATTTTACACAAGGTCAATAACAAGCTCCAGTGTGTTTACAATTACCAAGAGGATGGGATTTGTTATTGTGCCCCGACAAATGTGCTGATGTGTCCATTATTTATGGAGAGGAGATAAAAATCGTGCAACGTTCTGAGACAGAAGTGAGCTGTGTGTGGTTTATATCTGTATTTTTGATGAGTTCTCTTAATAGGCATTGGGCAATGCACGGACCCGTGACCGTGGGATGTAAATTTTTCTTTGCAGTAAASCTGTCAGAGGTTTGTGGGGTTTTTTATGACTCACATTTATGCAACTTGGGGGGAAAAAMCAAAAAAATCTGACTTCCTGTAGTATTTAAAGCCAGAACTGATTGGTTTGCAATGGCTGTGGTCTCAAGAGGTGTGAAAATAAGACAAATATRTTCACTCAGTACTGAGGCTACTTTTTAGGAAATTTTTATTGTGAGAATTGATTTATTTGTTTTTTAAAGGGACACGGTTCAGTTTTTAAAATCCCCAATAATATCTGTGTTCCTGTTTTCATCTGGAATTGCTGAATTACATCAGGAGCCCTTGGGATGAGTCCCATGGAGAGGAACACAATCCAATGTTGGGCAAAGTTTTAGAGCCCCGACTGCAGCGAGGGCTGTGACACAGCCTTGGGACTGTCCCCTCCTTTCCCTGCTGGGACAGAGTGGGATCAGTGTCCTGTCACCAGATCCCTGTCTGGGGGCTCAGGAGCCAGCGATGAATGTGTGCCCAGGGATAAGATGGGGAAAAGTCTGATTTCTACTGCTTGGAAAGGCRTCCATGCAAAATCCCTTTTTCCTTGGTCCATCCCTGTGTTGCCAGCCCCTCACTCCCCACAGTGTCACCCTGGTGTCACAGCTCTGTCCCCGCTCCCCTGTGGCACTGTTTTACACTAGAACGACACAGACTCTGAGATTCAGAAGGCTGAAAATGACTCCTTTATTTTTGGGATGTGTCTCCCTTTTATACTATTTTACACAGACCAATCTGATTGGTGACACAAAGACAAACCTCTTCACTCACATTGGTCAGAGCAGAGGGACATCAAGAAGTCCCTCCTAGGGAAAGGAATGAATAACAAAGTTACAGTAACAAAAACATTTCTCCTGTTTACAGAAAATTCCCTGGGAAAAGAATTTCAGAAAACCAAAACACCTCAGGCACAAACCAGGGCTGTCCCACCTGGGGATGCCAGAGCAGTGGGGATGGCAACAGGAGCCACCTCCTCCCCCAGCTGAACCTCCCAAAGAGCCATTCCAGCAAATATTCCTTCCTAAGGGTGGCATGGGAGGSATTTTGTTTCGGGAGAAATTCAGAGCCCCTGTCTCAGATTTTAAATTTTAAATCTCTTTCCCCTTTTYTCCATGGAAGCAGGGAGAGCTTTGTCTCCTCCTGTGGCTGGAATTTGGGAGCTGTGGATCCCTGCTCCCGTGTCTGTGTGAGGAACAGCTCCTCCTTTGAGCCTGTGAAACAGGTAAGAGTGGATTTCTTCTGCTCTCATTGGCTGAAGTCACTTGAATATGGATTTTTCCCAAKGATTTGTTCCTTTACCTCCCTCCTCCCTTCACAAGTTGCTGGCTAGACCCAAGCACTGCTGCTCTTTCTGTCTTTACTGTSAGATGTAAAAGAATTTAATTTGTTTCGATTTTTTTTTCATGAGAGAATTGATTTTGGACTATATTTTAACAGCTTGGTTTAGATGGAAAAAATGTTTGAAAGCGAAATTTGGTTGAGTTTTGCTTTATGTTCATCTCACAGCCTCTTTATTCATTCTTTAGCTAACCTGGATGCTGAAAAMCACTCTGAATTCCAGAAATGTATAAAATTCTTGTCAGTCTGTAAGAGATTCCTGAATGTTTTATTCCCTGGTGGAAAGGGAATATTTGCTAAGGCTGGGAGAGCACCTCGATARCTGAGCACGGGCCTTTAGTGGGATGTGAAGTCTTTTCTGTGGAGTTATTTTAAAGACCTTGAGAGCAGCGGCTGTTTCCTAATTGGATGCTAAGAGTGCATTTTGTCTAGAACAAGGCTCTTTATGCACCTTTTTATTTTCTCTGCTGCCACTGCTGTGCAGCTCAATAATCCTATTTGTTTCAACACTGCCAAACTACTTAAATTTTAATTTTTTTTTCTCCACCACACGCTTCAGATCCACCTCAACTGCTGAATACGTTATGCAGGAAGGCTGGTGAAGTTTGCTGCTCACACACTCAACATTGTATTGTGGATACAGAAATAATTCCTGAAAGCATTTTTGGTGATGTGCTGTTCCTTTCCAGAAAACAAAGAACTTTTAAGTTCCTTATCAATGATTCTTGTGTTGCTTTGATATGTGTTTGGTTATAGCTGAGATATGACGGGAATTCTCAAGCTGAGTTTTGCTTTGGAATGATCTCAGAAGAAATTCTTATTAAGGGAATGCAAACTGTTATTTCCAGTAAAATTTCTATGGGAATCTTGGTGCATTTAGGATAAAGATACACTTGGATAAGAGGGAAAAATTGTGTCTGTTTAAGCTTTGAGTGAGAGGATTAAATTCTGGCTGATGTGAATATGAGGCACAGAGTCTTTAATTGCTTTTGGGGTGGCTTTGGGCTTTGTTTGTCTTTTCTATTCCTGGTTTATTAATGCTCAAATCTCAGAATTGTTTGGACTGGAAGGGACAATCCCATTCCACCCCCTGCCATGGCAGGGACACCTYCCACTGTCCCRGGGTGCTCCAAACCTGTCCAACCTGGCCTTGGACACTKCCAGGGATCCAAGGGCASCCACAGCTGCTSTGGGCACCCTGTGCCAGGGCCTGCCCACCCTCACAGGGAAGGATTTTCCCCAATTTTCTCATCTAATCCTGTCCTAATTTCCCTAATTTTCTCATCTAATTCAATATCTCATTCTCMATTACTCACTCTCCTAATGCTTTGTTGTAGTCAAAATTCAAAACTGTTGRTATTTAGAAAAGCTCTGGGCAGCAGCAGAGATGGCAAAGCAGYCAGAAAACCAGAAAAGAGAGATTTTAGATCATTCTTGCTTTTCCTTTTGGTACAGTGAGTGTTTGGTTGAAGGGTGAAGGTGAAGCTGAATTAAGCAGCAATAAATGACAGCACAGACCAGGTATAATCAGCACCTAAATTAACCTAAACAAGTAGTCAGGGTGATAAACAAGACTMTTCTGACTTATTAACAGCTCTTTTTAAAGTTTAAAGAAAAGAAACAAAGTCAGAAGAAAATCTGCAAATTACTCTTCTCTACCCAACTTCCAACCCAAATTCTACTTTTGCTGAGCAGGGATGGGAAGGGCTCTTCAAAGACTGCCACAATTTCCWTGCCTTTCCCTCTAGGAAATGCTATTTATTATTTACAGCCCTTTTTTGTTAGTGTAGCAGCAAAAAGGGAAAGCAAATATTCACCGTAATGAAGTTCATTACAACTCTCTCATAGTTAGTGACAAACTGCCAGAGGTTATAAATATCTGCTTATAAATATTTTAAAAAAAAAAATCAGTCATTCGAGCATCTCCTTGTCATCAGCAAAGCAAACTCTTTAAATTTACAAAAGCAACTCCTGTAATAAAAGGATGGTTCGGGGCTGCCATCAGCTCCTGCCGGTGATTTGTCACTTTGTGCTGCTGCYGACATTCCCTGGGATGGGAATCTGGGCTCTCTCCAGGCAGGAGGAACATTTGCAATGAATATTCCTCACTCCTGGGCGAGCAGAGCCTGCCTGGGCCTGGAAATGAGGAAGTTTTATCCTGTTTTGCTTTGTGGTGAATCCGGTGTCAGGCGAGGCCTGCAAATCCCAGGGAGCCTCCTCAGTGCCAGGGGTAACAAACAGTTTGGGTATTTCACTAAGTTAAGTGGAATAACAATTTGGGAGAGAAAAAAAATCCTTTTTWTYYCCTTTCTTTGCTTTTTTTCTGCACCTTTATTGCCCCAGTGAAGTTTATGCGGTATGAGGAAAACAAGGAAATTACCACTGACGTGAAAAGCGGATGGAAATAAGAGTCAAGAATTCTATTTACCTTCTCCTTACCCTCAGAAACTCCCCAGGCAGCCTCTGCAGGTTCCTCGGATGGAATTGAGCCAATATTGCCTTTAGAGCAATTTTAGAGCAATTTTAGRGTAATTTTAGAGCAATTTAGAAACTCGGGGGCCTAAGAAATAACTCRGATGTGTGGGTGTAAAACCAGAAAATTCCTGTCCTGCAGTGCTGGATTTGCACAAGTTACAGCTCAGGGGTCAATCAAATTAAATCGTGGAGTCACCTGAGCCATCCCTAAAGAAACCTGGGAATTGTGGTCCCAAAACAATGGTGCAGGAATCAGCACAAAGTGACAAATCACCGGCAGGAGCTGATGGCAGCCCC
>QVAJ01000395.1:326925-344524 GCA_003546035.1 Mixornis gularis
ACACCAGTTCTGAGGGAGGTGGTCCCATATTCCAGCTGCTGAGCTCTGGGGCACAGCACTGGGCGAGGTGCAGCGAGCAGGAATGTCGATTTTAAACAGCTTCACACAAGGCACGGAGGTTTAATTTAGTGGAAGAAGGTGGGTAACAAACTTGCCCTAYTCACTGGCACTGCGATCCGTGTATCAGATGGATTTCACGTGTGACTAAATATTCACGTACGAATGGCAATGGCCTGAAATCAGAATCCTGCCCAAACACGGAACTGCATCTGAGCCTGCTCTGCAAATTTGAATTAAATGGGAAAAGCAGCCATGCACTTGGGGGAAAGGCTTGTTCACAAATCAAATTAAACATAAAAAGCTGAATAAATGCTAAAAATTAGGTTTTGATGAGAAAGCTTTTTTTTAACAAGGTCTGTGAGGATTTTGGGATTGTGTTGCTACATTTCCTGTAATGAAAATGTTCACAAATCGAGGCAATTTTTTGAGCATGACCATTTATTTCCAATGAATGGATTAAAAAAGCTTTGGGAAAGCAGAAGGTGTGAGTTTAAATGCGGAATGTCAGAATTGCTGCTGTGAAATCTATAATTCAATCTTGCTTTATCATCCTAAGCAAAAGATGGATTTCCAGTAATGGATTGTCAGTTTTAAACGGCGCTGTAGCTTTTTGTAACAAGCACAAGTAGATTCTTGTCAAGCAGACATGCAATATTTTTCCACATAAATGTTTTCCCTTGTAACATTCTGTCCCGGTGCCTGCGTTTTTTAACAAGAGACCATTCTTTGCGAGGATGTTTCCTCACATCACCCAACACGAGGGGTGAAGGACTGAGAGCAAAATGCTTTTTGCAATTAAAATCATCCAGTTTTGGTTGAAATCGTCCTTATTTATGCAGGGCAGCCGCTCATCATAATTTATTCAGCGATTTCTCTTTCTTTTCCACCTGAAGACAGGCCTTGCAAGTCAGAGGTTATAACCCTGCAAAAAGGAGCCAGTAATTACACCTGCCAGCATCTCCCCCTGGCCGCTGGCACAACCACCCATCAAGGATAATTGACAAGTAGCTAATAGGATAAGCTTTTRTTCCTTTGGGTTGTTTTCCTGTGTTTTCCCCCTGCTTAGCAAGGGGAAATCCATTAACTGGCCAGGCTGCACCAGGAATGTGCTGCTGGGCACACAAGGACTCGAGTCCTTGAAGCCACGGGGAAGGGACAAACATCTTCAAGAGGGAGAAATAGRCGTCTTTCATCTTCTCTTTGACATCTAAATTCCTAGCTGGCTGGCTGCTGGAGCTCAGCACGTGCTGGGGCTGCCCCAAAGGAGCAGCAGCCATATGGCTCCACCTGAGCTGGGCTGGGCAACAGGTTTGGTTTTCTCTGGGGTTCAGCTCAACAAGGCTCAGCTCTTGGGTTTTCATTCGAGGAGCTGACAGAGCAGCTGTGTCTGGGCAATGGTGGGGCAGGAGGAGAGCCCTGAAGCTCTGGGAAGCACAAGAATCCAGACCCTGAGAGCTGAGGGATGAAGAGGAGCACCCAACATCCCGTTATTCCTGTAGCAGCATCTGTTCACAGAGMGGTCAGAGCAAGCAGAGCTCAGTGCTCGGGGCTGTCACAGCAAAGGTGTGAGTCCTGAGGCCAGGAAAAGGGTAAAAGTCAGGGGGACAGGATAAATCCCAGCTCAGGACACCCAGTGGGATGTGGGGGATGAGGATGTCCATCTCCAGCAGAGCTGACCAGGTTTGTGGTTTGCACCCCAGCCTGACCCGTGGTGCTGCTCTGCTGTGGGTGAGGTCCTCCTCAGGCAGAGGGGAAAGGGGAATGTGGATCTTTCCCCTCTCCAGGCCAGATCCACAGCAATTCCTCTGCRTTTCAGTCAACTTCTAAAGATGAAATCAAACCCAAAATTCCCCAGCAAAGGGAGACATTTGTAGGTCAGAGAGCAGCCTGAGTGCAGTCGGTGCTCAGTGTTTGCTGATGACRCCTCTAAACCCACCCCTCCCTCAGCCTGGGGAGGTTTTAAATGTATTTTGCCAAAATGCCTGATTGCCCTTCCTGCATTTCCCCTTCTAGAGTTACCTCTGTCAGCTGGCAGTGCAGTGCAAGTGATGCCTTCAGTTTTATCTTTCCTGTATTTCAGGTTCTGTGCTGCCCAGGGCTGCAGCTCTGAGCTCACAGTGAGTGTCACTCAGCTCTGCACACAGCAGGGACACAAAACAAATCCTTTTCCTGCTGCACACCAAGGACAACTTTCAGTCCCAAAAGCACAAACAAGGGTGGGCTGGAGGGAGGGACAAGAAGGATGGGACCTCACAGCCTGGAGCTGGAATTGGACAATTCAACCCCAAGATACAAATGGACCAAAACTTATCAAAGTGTGAGACCTGGTGACCGTTTGTCCATTTTGTGACCATTTTGGGTCCACCTTGGGTGTAGCCCTGGCCAGGCTCTTGTYCTGCCCAAGGTGGATCCTAAAGGCCTTTSAATAAATCTCTACTTTATTCTCCAGCTCTGTSCAGTCTCTGTTCCAGCTCARCCTTCCCAAGGCATCACAAATGTGACATCCTTCATGCAGCTGYATTTACTGGAGTGCAGTGATGCTCTCTGGATCCACTTCAGGGCTCTCCTAAGTGCCCCATTCSTCCTGTTCCTGTTCCCTGGGGATTTCAGGTTTGTCCCCTTGCCATCTTCCTCACACAGGCTCGGTGCCTGCGTATCAAGGTGTGTTAAARTTTCTGAAGGGATGTTATTAACTCGTATTATTTGTGTTTAAAATATGCAAACCCATTAAGTCAAATCTCACCTGCTGGTTTCCTGYTGGATTTCGTTTCCAGAGCAAATCCTGTCACCTTTGAAAGAGCACAAGAAGTGGGTTCTAAATAGCTCCTGTTAGAAAAAAAATCAAAATTATGAATAAGGACGTTTCAAAACCTTTAAACCATCTGCATGCTGCCAGCTTACCTATTGTGCCTTTAATTTAAAAGGAATGCTAAAATGAGTGCAAACACTGGAAATTATGGCTCTCTGTGGAATACTAATCCGTAATATTTGCATATTTCTGACATTTTACAATTCCCCAGCCTCTCATTCCTTCATGCTCCCGTCAGGGCAGTTTTGAGGATGTTCTGTGGTTATGGGTAAGGAATAAGAGCTGAGAGGATCTCATCAGGGTGCTCTGTGTGACTCGGAGAGCCTCCTGTAATTTTGGGATTTGTCTGACTGGAATCAATACTCCATCCCTTAACATTTAGAGAGGTTGTAAGAACCATGATTCCATCAGGAATGCAATAGGATTTTCTTCAATTATCCTCTTTCTTTGTTCTCTTTCACATTGCCAGTGAGAAGGACACTCATCCTCCAGCCAGATCCTAAAACCGAACAGGGTCAGGATCAGGCTGAAGGTGTGCCAAGCCCTTTATAAAACACCTGGATAGGATGGTCTGGATGCCATAAGGAGAGAATTTTTGGAACAACTTGGAATTTATATTTAAGGCTGGATTTTCCACMGTTTCTTCTGCCTCAGGTGACTGCTGACTAAAATGTTGTTCTCTGTGGATTGCAGAAAACACGGATTTTCTAAAAGGAATGGGAAGGATCACTCTGCTGCTCACCTGTGGGTGTGTTTTGAAGTGTGTTGCTGTAATGTGCAACTAATTTTGGTCCTGGGAACTGTGTTTTGGGGAGAAACCAGTGGTGCCAGTCATCTTTGGTTCTCAGGTTGGCCCTGCTTGGCTGCACTGAAGAATCTTGCCTAAAAACCAAGGSAAGAATAAATAAATAGAATAAAAATCTATGTACATCTATTTCAACTTTCAATTTGAAACAGATGTACACAGATGTAAAACCACAAGCAAAATGTGCTATTTTGGAACTTACTCCAACACTAATTCCACACTGCTGCAGACATTCCTCATTTTACTCCTTCATTTCCACTGCAGAATTACCAAGGCCCAGAACCTCTGCTGGGCTTTATCAGGCCTTATCTCCATCACCCTCTCCACCAGTTCACAAGGATGTGGCTGCAAGCAATTAACATTTTGATGCACTTCACCACGCAGTTGCCAGCCTTTATTTTCTTCCCATTAAAATCATTGGCTCAGTTTACAGCTGGCTCGGTGTTTAATCTGGTTTTTGCTATTCCTGTGGTAATGGAATCCATTCAATTAACGCTCTGTTGGCTGGAGGGGAATACCAATCATTAAGCAATGCCTGTTTGCCCTGGCCAGGCCTGGAGGAGGGGCTGCTTTTTGCTCTGTCAGGGGGAAAAATYTAGAAATTTGATGCTGTCAGGAATTAATTTTGTGAGGAATTCAGGTAATTATTGGGTTTCACTCGGGTGTTGGTGTGGGGAACCTCAGTGTTAGGATATTTGAGTGTAAAAGAGACACTTTGGCTTTGGGCTTGTGTTTGGTGGTTTGGGGGTTTATTTGGAGGGAGAGCATGTAATATTTTGGAGGTTTGGGGTTTTTCTGGTTGCCAGTGCATTTTTTTTTTCATTTCTTTTGGATTTTTGGTGGGGTTTTGCTGGGTCTTGTGGATGTTTTTTGATTGAATCAACCTTGTTTTGTACAGCAAAAGAAGCCTGGAGAATTGTGTTTGAATTGTGCAGCCCTGCACTGTGAGATGAATAGCATGAGAGAATRGGGCAGAAACCAGTGAACCTGAGGGAGACTTGAACTTTCTGGATTTCTTTTGTTGCAGATTTCTTTTCATTACCACGGGAGGCATCTCACTGTTGGCCAATGCTCCTGAACTCAGTGACAACCCCCTGAGTGGGCTCAGTCACAGCACTTGGGGGGAAGCAGATCTTGAACACTGCAAGCAAAATGTTCACAGAATTTGACCAGGATAAGGAATCTTCCTGCCCAAGAGGGAAGGAATCCCACCTGGAATTGGAGCACAGTTATTTGGGAATCGCTGAGCATCCATCACTGACTGTCACCCAACAAGGCTCCTCTGGCTGCCTCCACATCCTGGTCTTTTCTTCCCAGCTACTTCAAAAAGGATGAGGATCATGGCCAATGTCCCTTTTTCATCTTTAATGGTTCTATTTTGCAGAGAACGCAGATCCAGCAGCTCAGATATTCTGGTATGTGTTCATTCAATGGTTGGACTCGATGATCTCAGAGGTCTTTTCCACCCTTAGTGATTCCATGAGTTTTTGAAAACAGTAATAGGCTAGATAGGAATAAATCTGCCCTGCCTGAAATCCTATTTCAATTCGTGGTGTGATCCACTGTTTTAGTAATCATGTGGAAATTATGATTTAATTTTTTTTTCTGCAGAAGAAAAAAGTAACAGATAAACTTAAGACAATCGACAATGTAACAAAAAATGCAAAATAAGTTGTGTTTTCCCAAGTCCCGTTCCAGCAACCCTCAATGCATAATTCACAACAGTTTCACACTCAGACCCATTACACAACTGCTGTGTGTTTCAGGAGGAAAACACACCAACTGTTTCCTGTTTGCAAATCTCACAAAAACCGGGGGGTGATTTTCAGTTTCACCACAAAATAGGACAGCCATTCTCCCATGGTCTTGAATTTTGTGGTTGGAATGTTTCATTGCCAGAGGGGAAAAAAAAACAAACAACAAACCACCAAACCCTGCTGAACAGCCTGTTCAATTAAAATCAATGGAAATTTTCCCAGGGACTTCAATGAAACTGAACGTGGGCACCAGATCTGTGAAGATGGCTGGAAACGCTCCGTGGAGAATTCCAAGGCAGGCAGCTTTGAACTGGATATGAAATAAATGGGGAAACCAAGTGGCTGCCAGTGGGGCTGTGATAAAGCAATGTGCAAACCCTTCCTCTGATAGCCCTGGAATTAGCTGCAATTAAGTGTGATTTTTGATGAGGAACACATGGAATTTCCAGTTCAGCGCCGTGAGCAGCGCTCGTGCAAAATTCCCGCAGCAAACTGGGAGTCTCTGCAGGAACCCCCTGAGGTTGGCTGTGTGTACAAAGCCTGTGGAAATCCCCAATTTCCAAAAACTGGAAGAAACTGGAACACACTGGAATGAAAGATTTGCCAAATTGGAGTTTAATGAGAAACTGGAAATGGRGGAAGCATCAAAACCTCTGTGAGAAACAGAAAGAAGAAAAGTTGAAGGGTTCAGACTGAAATATGGAGTGTCCCAAACCACCTCCTCTCTCAGGTGGATGCAATCCCTGAGCTCACCAAGGTCTATTTTGCTTTTATTTTCAGATTTATGCTCTGCCTCACTTAGTGCAAACATCAGGGATAACAATCAGGTAGCTGCTGGGGCATTTACACGCACCATAAACCTGGTGTACACTGTAAATATGGTGCACACAGTAAATACGGTACTAAAAGAAAAAGATTTTCGTATTTCTTCTCGCTATCCCTTCATTTCTTCTCTTTCATCTCCGTTTTTTTGGGGTAGGGGAGGTGCTGTTTTACCTCACTGCTTTAAAAACTGCTCTGTTTSCATGTCCCTGCTTAGGCAGTGCCTAACTTGGGGGATAGTGAGGATCCCTTAAGGAATTCCCTAAAAAGTAACCTTAATTACTGTTTCCAGCTGTATGGAAATGTGCCTGCCCCTGGCAATGCAGGGGATGATGCTGAATGGTGACAACACTGTCCTCCACCTCCTGAGCATAATAATTCTTGATCTTTCCCATTTCAGCACGTGGAGGGGTTGAGCCTGTCTCTGAATGTCCCCACACGTGCTTGCCCTCATAAATTATATCTGTACAGAGCATTTTCTCAGGGATTTTGCTTCAGGAAAAGGCAAGAAGCACCATGCACTCAATAACACCTCCAGCTCAGAAATGATCATCAAAGCTGTCCTGGTTTTTAGAAAGCCTCACAGAAAGTGTCTGAGGCACCTGCGTTTGCAGGTGGAATTCAATGGGAATGGGAGCAGTGGAAATGTGCAGTGTGAAGGAGCCCAGGAGTGGCTGGGCAGGGCAGGTGAGGGAGAGCAGGGAGAGCTCACCCAGCTGCTGGAAAATGATTTCTGCCCTCAAGGAACTTGTCAGGAGATGCTGTCAGYTGCCTGCACTCTGCAGTGACAGGGCTTGTCTTTATTCCCCCCTAATAACATGCCTGCCTGTGTTTTAAAATGGGATAGAGGATTGTATCTGAGCTCACAACTGATAATTTAGTTCACTGTCAGGGGGTTTTTTGGATGAAGATTGCAGCAAAAACGATGTTGTCTGAGCCCAGATGAAGCCTGTAGGCATCAGGTGATTTGGAGCTGGGCTGTGACCACACTCCAGCCAAGTTTGGGTTTAATGAACCTGCTGGCATCTCTGGGTGTCCTGTGGGACCATCAGCCCTTCACCCTCTCTGCTGCTGAGACAAACCTCTTCATGTGTGGTGCTGCTTTTATTTGGGGGGAGCTTTTAATTGAGAATATTTGCTGGTTTATAGCTCTGTTTCTTTTTCCTTTGCCTTTCCCTTGTCCCTGTCGTGCTGGAGGTGAGCTCTGCTGTTGATTAAACAGGGATCAATGCAGAATTCCCTCACCATTGCCCTGTACATTTTTACATGAGAACAATTTATCTTTTGATTTACCAYCAGCTCAAACTGCTCCAAAGGTGGGAACACTTGTTGCAGTCGTGGTCTTGAAGGACTTGACATAACATTTAATTCTGCAAATTGCAGAAATACTGAAGAATTTGGAGTTTGGGTGTGCCACACATGGAAATCTGCACGTTTGTACTGGCAAAAGCCTTCATATAAATGCAGTTATTCTTTTGTAGGACTTAATTTGGGCAGCTGAATCTACCTAAAGTGGAGCTGGGATGAGCCATATCCGTGCTAGGAAGGTCTTTTAGCAAGGTTTTGTACTTCAGACAGCCCTCACATAAAAATGATGAGTTAATAGCATTACCAGAATTTCATGCCTTCATGCTCACAATTTAATCTACAATTTATGGTGGGATCCAAACCCTGCAGCTGCTGCTGGCAGAAAACTTTTGTTCCTACCTTAGGAATTGCTCAGCATTTCCCTTTTGTCACTCAGCAGGGTGAAAACCACTGGGGGAAGATTCCTTTGTAAAGGGCCGGAGAACAGCGTGGTCACTTTGGTCCCTCTCTGCAGGAAGGGAAGCAGGACCCCACATCTGCAGGTTTTTGGGGTTTTTGTAAAGCCCCTCCAACGGCAGAGGGTCATGGAGGGTCCTCAGTGAAGATGCTCAGCAGCATTATGCCAAAATTCCTTTCAAGGATGTGTAATGAGGAGCTGGATCCCACTGCTTTGACTCTGAGGTTACTCAAGTGAGGGAGAGCTTTGAGATTTCACTTCCTTGCTTTTCAGTGGCAGTGTAATTGGATCTGTGGCAGGAGATCCACAGAGTGACATTCAAAACAGGGACAATATTCCTGGACTTTAAATATCTTGGCAATAATTAGAAAGAAACCTCTCCAAACAGAAAAGTAATAAATGGTGATGCCCTAAAATAAAAAAGACATACTTTTTTTGACAAATCTCTTCACCTAAGCCACACAAGGTATAGAGAATGTTTGTCAGAAGAATTATTTTTTTGGGGAAACAATCTTTTCAAAGAGTCAGAGATGAGGTCACCCATTAAAATTGGCAAGCTGGCCATGTAATTTCAATGCACCCCTTGCTCCTCAGAGATGGATCACCCACTCTTCCCCAGTATTTTATTTTCCTTGGTGCAGAGGTGATCTCAAGGCAGACGTGAGGGTCATCCCTGTCTGGAGCAGTGTGGAAGTCCATGGGCTGTGCTGCTGGGAGGGTTTCAGTTCCTGCTTTTTTAGGGCAGGATAAATTCCAGGTCTACCTAAAAGGGTTGTGCCAATGGGAAAAATGTGCACTGGTCACTGCTTCAGGAATATGGATGATAAATGATAGAAGGAGTTAATGGTTCATGTTGGAGGAGACCTCAAAGATCCACCCAGCCCCACCCCTGCCATGGCAGGGACACCTCCCACTGTCCCAGGTGCTCCAACCCCAGTGTCCAACCTGGCCTTGGGCACTGCCAGGGATCCAGGGRCAGCCACAGCTGCTCTGGGCACCCTGTGCCAGGGCCTGCCCACCCTCACAGGGAGGAATTTATTCCCAATATCCCATCTAAACCCACTTCYAAACACACCTTTCCTTTTCCACTGTGAGTATTGCAGAGGGTCCTGTTCAGAGCCCGAGTTTCCCACAATGAATTTTAGAGACAAGGAGCTGGGTCTCTCCTGGAGAAGATGCCAAGCCTTCCTCAGAGTGGAAGAACACTGCAGRAGTTTCTTACTCTTCCTTTACTCCCTGTGAAAAGTCACAGTTTTCTTCAGAGTCGCTAAGAAATTTACGGCCAAAGCCCCCAAACCCAAAATCTGACGGTGTGGAGATGAGACCAGGCTGAGTGTGTGTAGGGGGGAATCCCAGCACTGAACTCAGTCACTTTTCCAATGCAATGCTTTGGATTTCTTTAGCATGAGATTTAATATGAAATACTTCCAGAGAAGGAAAATCAGCTGGTTCTCAAAGCCCCAGCACCTGGCATCCCAACAATTTGTACTGATAGCTCCAGGCTAACTATATTTTTTCTTGACAATTTCTGCTGCTCAGCCCAAAGTAGGAGATATAATTTGCCTGTAGATTCACGGGCACAATGAAAAGTTGGCTTCCAGCTGGATCTCAGGGCTCCACAGAAGGACCCTTGCTGTGGTCTGGTGCAATGTTGTTCTTTTATCATCAGATTTGAGCTCTAAAACTCTTCATTATAAGAGGCATTACTCCAATTCCATTTTCAGTGTTATTTATTGTTATTTCTAAARCTATTATTTGGTGCATAACGTTATTCCTTAGCCAGTCAGCAGGCCTGAACATGAAAACGTTGAGATGCAAATTGCTGATATATCTGGCACTGAATATGTATGTTTGAAACCAAACTCTGCTACTTGTGAATAATCATTACTCTTAGCTCTCAAATCTCCAACTGTTTAAAAGACAAAGTTCATTAAGTTAATTACAATTTCTCGATGGCGAGTCATCCTGTTGGCAAAGTCACTCTCTATGGGAAAGCAAAAAAAAAAAAGCTGCAATGTAATCAGATGCTGCTGCAGAAAGTGGTTTAAAAAGGCAAAATGATTGAAATGAGTGCATTTTTAAACTCAGGGCAAAGGCAGTGTGTGCCAATCCCAGGTTCTCTGTGCCTTTCCTTTAGTCAAACAATTGATTTTTGTGTATTGTTTTTAAGTCGGCCACTACAATGGGTAATTCATCATCACTGGGAGATAGAAACTCAAGCAGTCTCCAAAAATAATTGAATTTTTCAGAAATTCTCTAAGGGGGTGAAAAATCCATAACAGCCATTAAATCCTGCTCTTTGTAGAAGGAATATGAAACACTACAATTATGTTCAAGAAGAAAAAAAACCTCTTTAATTCCAGTTGCTGAATCTAGAAGAAATAATTCGGTGTTTTGTTACGCTGCTCTGCAGTTTCAATGGAATTTGAATGCAAAAATGTGATAACACATATCAAAAGATGTCATTTATAAGGGGAGAGARGAGGAAGCTGTTTAGGAATTCCAGACTGATAAACACAGGAGATCTGGAGCTGTGCTGGGATCTGCACATGAATTGGTGCTCCATGAATGAGGAAGCCTTTGGTGCCCTGCCCTATCCTGGCATTTCTGTGGGATCTTCATTTTTAGAACATCTCCAGATCTCCTTTTCMCTCTGCCCAGCTGTGATTCCCAGGATTCACTGTGTAATTTCAGGCCGTGGGAAGGAGAAATATCCACCTTGGAAAACCCATCTGCTCCTGGCACCGAGAGCACGAGCAGGATCCGGGTTTGAGCTCTTTATCAAGATGATGTTTCAAGGCAAGTATTATCAAAAAGGTTTCCAAAACACATGAGGGGWRTGAAGGCAGCTTCTCCAAGGTATTYTGCTCCTTTCCTCATAGCTGTAGGATTTGAGTTGCCCATCATCTTCAAAAATGGATCAACATTCTTTATAATTGTGGTGTTTATCAGTAAGACTTGAGTTCTAGTGATCATACACCAAATATTTGCTATCCAGGAGAGATATCACAAATATCTGTGCTTATAAATGGCTCACAAAGACTGGGAGAAGGATCCATGTTGTTGGAAATGGACCTACACTGGCATGGGTTAAATGGGAAAGGAAGCAGATATTGAGGAGTAAATAGAGCTGTGATAATTTATTACAAGAGATTTTTTTTCTACATACATAATAGCATGCTGTAAAGCAATAGATCATGTGAGATGAAGCCATAGCATGACAAGATGGATCATTTAAGATATTAAATGATGCTTTGCTGTGTACTGTGTTTCTCCAAAGTCTATTAAAAAAGTATTGGACAGGATATTTTTTCCCATCACTCTCATGTGCTTAGACCTGGATTAGTAAATCCACTGCATCATTAGCTCCTGCCTGAGCTCAGCTTTTAGAACAGTTTACAGTTCTGAAACCATTTCATTGAGAATTGTCATTTTATTGGTGTGCGTTAGGGAAAAAGTCATTTGGGAACAAAGGAAAGCAGTGCCCCTGCTGTGTTGTAGGATCCATACCCAGTTCTAGTGGGAAAATGGCATTGTTTGAGCTCAGGCACAAAGTTGTGATTTTGTGTTGGCTCTTGAGATGCTTCCCCTGGCTGCTGTGGGGGTTTGCTTTCTCTCAAAGAGGGTACAAACCCCAAAATGTGTGTGGGAAGGGTGGGGACACGATGCAGGAGCCCTGCTGGGGGTCTGCCCCAACTGATGCTCCAGGCTTTGTTCTCAGTGTGAACACACCTTCAAGGCAATAAATCACAGAACCCCAGAATGGTTTGGGTTGGAAGGGAAATTAAAGATCACCCATTCCAYCCCCTGCCATGGGCAGGGACACCTYCCACTATCCCAGGTTGCTCCAAGCCCCATCCAGCCATGGAGACTTCCAGAAATGCAGCCAGAATAGTTATTTCAATTTAAACTCAGAGTTATTTCTGTAGTAGCCAAGAAAATATTCACTGGGTTTGCCATTATCTGTCAGATTTTATCTGAACCTGTSCCCACCAGTGACTCCCAGTTCTGGTTTGAGGCACTGTCACCAAGGAAGGGTCACGGAGTTGCCACCCTGGCTACCCCCCTTGGAGAAAGGGAAGAGTGACTGCCAGTAACATCCTTGGCTTTATGAAGTGGAAACATCTTTATTTACAAAGGGCACTGGGATCATGAATCTGAGGCGAGGCTGACGGGGAGCTGGGTTATAACCCGAGGGGGGAAAGCACAACTCACTTCCAGCCACCCAACACCCAGCTGAGCTCGGCTCTACCACAGCCAAGCTTTGCTCTGAATTAAACCAGGATTTAGTTTAACTAAAACTCTCATTTTTGGCTTTTCCCAATTTTTTTTTTTTTCAAAGGCTGTCTTGAACTTTGTTTTCCTGCTTCTCGTGTCTTGAGGCATTTTGTGTTTCTGAGGCACATTATGAGAGGCTGGATTGTCTTCCACTGAGGAATTAACTACAAGCCAGTGTTGAAAGGAGATAGAATTTCATGGACCAGCGGGCTAATACGATGTGAAATCCCATTTTCCTATCATCCAAGTGTCTACAGAATTCCAAGTTAATGTACTTTGTACTATATGGTCGCCACCTGTTTATATTATCAGTAGTTTGAATATTTAAGCATGACACACTCCATTTCCTACCAATTTGTCTGTATTTCCAGAATGGATTCTCCCAGTGTTTCCACACTTAATTTTTGGTCTCCTTTTCCCCCTCAAAACGAGTATGGTGGCCTAGCACGACCACATTTAAATTTTCATTAAAAAATTACATAGCTCACAGCCCAGATTTAATTGATCACACCCTTACCTGGTGTAAATCAACCCAAGCAGCATTAATCCTAACAAGATTTCTCACCAGCTGAGGATCTGCTCCCGTGGATTTTTGTGTCCTCAAAGCCGAGGAAGAGCAAATCTTCAAAAATCACCTTTGAAGATGAAGATGGGCTCCCTTCCGGGCGAAAATCACATTTGGGGAACATCATAAATCTCACGTAAGCAGGCCCCTGGTTTGGGTGCATACATTTAAATATCTGATGATCCCGGGGCGGGTGGGTGTGAGCACCCCGGGGTCGTGGGCTCATCCCCACATCTGGACTCATAAACGGGAACTGCAGTTAACGGGGAACAATGAATCTCRGAACAAAGGGGGGGGAAATCGCGCATCTGCCGAGGGGAAGATGTGCCGAATACTGATTAGGAAAGAGATCTGGGAGTTGTTGGGGGAAAATCTCTAAAGCATTCAGCTTAATGTGCGACTGCAGAGAAAAGGGCAAGCGGAGCGCMGGCTGGTAGTGCTGGGGGAAGGCAATATAAATCAAAGCAGCTGCCTTTGTTTCCATCGGGCATTGTTTTGACATCACCCAAAGAACTGAACTTTATTTGCTATTGGCCACTCTGGCTTCASAAGAATGTGTTTCTTACTGGAGGGGATTTGCTGTGCACTAAAGTAAATTACCATCTTCTGCAGTTTTCAGATAAGGCAGAGGAAGAAACAGAATAAAAAAATCGGCTCGTTAAGAAGTAAAGCGACCACTCTGATTGGGGCAATTGTTGTCAGAGAAGAGCAGTCTACAACTTGACCTGAGGTTCAACTTCAGGAAAAAAAAAAAGAGAGAGGATGTGGAAATACTACCCAAAACATGGTCAATTCAGATTGAGAAATAAGTGTTTTGTTGAAAATCTCATTTTGCGCAACTCTAAAATGATGTGAGTTATCGCTACAAAGACAGCAAACGATAGAGGAAAATGTAACTGCTGGGGAATGAAAAGGCCAGAATAATGAGCTCAGTGCTCTTATCTGCTTACCRGCATTTGGATTTTGTCATGTTTTAATTTTACAAGATTCCCAGACCGAAGGAGGGACGATCCTTAACCCAAAACTTACAGCAGGACCTGCTGAAGCTTCTGGGGGCTGTTCTCTCAACGTTTCCATCACAGCTCCTTGCTGTGGAGTTGTTGATTCAGCCATAAATAACCCCTGCCTGCTTGGAAACCCAGAGCACAAAATTCCAGCTCAAATTCAGCCTCAGGGGCTGTAAAACGAGACATAAAGGAGGTGTTTTAAACAACAGGAACTTGTCCCACCTATTCCTGCATTCAGTGGGGATACAGGAACAAACACATTTTGTTATGGCCTCAAGTTCCACCAGGGGAATTTTAGATAYTAGGAAAATTTTCTTCACTTTAAGGGTGGCCAGGCATTGAGACAGTCTGCCAGGGAAGTGTGGGAATCACCATCCCTGGAGGGATTTAGCAGATGTGTGGATGTGGCACTTGGGGTCACGGGTCAGTGGTGGCCTTGGCAGTGCTGGGRGGATGGTTGGACTCAATGATCTCAGAGAGCTTTTCCAGCTTTAATGATTCCTTAATTTTTACTGGACTGGGAAGAAAGATCTAGAATATTTATCTTCTTTTCTTCTTGATACGCTTYGAGCTTTAGGTACCTCCCATGGGCTTATTAAAAATTACTCTGTTTTCTCCAAAACCTTCTCCATACAAATGAAACTGAAGGTGTGTCAGGAACAACAGCTCTGAGCACCCCGTGTGGTTGTGCTGCCCTGAGGTGTTCCCTCATCCCTGGGTAACTTTTCACAGAATCCCACAATCACTGAGGTTGGAAAATCCCCCCAGGACCATCGAGCCCARGCTGTGCCCCATCCCCACGTTGAGGACGGAGTGYCACMTCCAGGAATTCCTTGGMCACCTCCAGGGATGGGCACTCCAAACCTCCCTGGGCACTTCCAAGGCCTGAGCACCCTTTCCATGGAGAAATTCCTGCTGGTGTCCCACCTGGCACAGCTTGAGGCTGTTCCCTCTCCTCATGTCCCTGTTCCCTGGGAGCAGATCCCAAATCCCCCTGGCTGTCCTCTCCTGTCAGGGAGTTCTGCAGAGCCTTAAGGTCCCCCCTGAGCCCCCTTTTCCCATTTTCCATTTCTATCCAGCCCCAAAACCTCCCAGAACATCTCAGTGTCACCAACCAGGCACTTCTCACCTTCCTGTCCATCCATCCCCTGTCTCAATTTCTGACTCTGATGTATTATTTTTCAGAATTATTCCAATTGAAGTCAAACACCAGGAATAAATTCGAGAAGAGTGGTGAGCTGAACAGTTTTCACTTTAATAATATTTTAATAATCAGCAAAGTCACCCATGTATAGTAATGATAAATTGCTTTGCTACAGGCTAATATAAACTTTACAAGTATAATAAATATTTCTGCTTCGCCAAGAAAACTGAAAAAGTGGAAACTGCTTGAATATGTGCATCAGATTGAATGAAGATGAAAAACTGGGGAATATTTAAAAAATAGCTTATGTTTTTTGTAAACTAAATCTCAACCTGTCGTTACAAAAMCAGGGATTTGGGTCACTGATGTGTTTATGGTCTAGCTGAAATCAAGGAGATTTTGGTATCACATAGGTACAAAACTTAGATTTATTTCTTTTCACGTTGCTGTTATTGAGATGGGATTAAAAGATTCAGGGTTATTTAAAAGAAATATGTCCATTTCAGATTTTTCAGCTGGAGATTTGCTYGTGGCACACTGTGTTGTTGAGTCAATAAAACCCATTTTTTTTTCATAGCAGAGCCCTTTCTTTGGAGAGTTGGAGATGTGATCCATATCAAAGACAGTATTTATTAGAGACAGAATGAGATTTTTATAACAGCCCTGCAAAATTACTTTTTGGAAGTTCCCACTTCCCATCAGCAGCCAAGGGATGAGGGAACTTAATATTGTGGTACCAGGAATAGCCTGGTATGAAAATACAGGTAATAAACCCAGAAAATGGTAATAATTTAATTAGGTTCTTTAATCCCATTTCTGGTTGGTTGGGAGTTAACAGGGAGAAAAGGAAGAGCTTCACCCCACTTTGAAAACTGGGATTCCAAGCTGGCTTCCAGCTCTGTTGTCAGTGCTTGTGACACCAGCCTCTCACTCATTCCACAGAGGACCCTTGGCTGCTTTATTCAGTTTTCTTTCCAAAGTTATTACATTTCTCCCCTGCCAAGAGACATCCAACTTCAGTCAGAGCATCCAGCTGCAACAGCCTGGTTTTCATCTGTCTCTTTTCCCCCTGGATGTTGTCAGTCACTTCCATCTCARCAATCCTTCATACCAGACCTTTCATCCAGGCTTTCCCAATATTTTAAAAAGAGATTTTTGCAGGTTTTGATACGACTTTRGAATAAATGCCAGGGCGTTCCTGCCTCTCCCTGTGATCCTTTYCAACGTGTTTTTCTTTTCACTGCCTTGTATTGATTTTGATTTTTCCTGCTCATCTTTTGTTTTGCTTCGTTGGTAGAAGTGGTGGATGGGGGAAAAAAAAGCTTTCCAGTTTTTGCTTCTGGTTTTTATTTCTTTATCACCTTTTTTCCTTCTTTCTCTTTGCATCCCAGCTCTGTCTCCACAGGAGTGACAAGGCACTGCTGAGGGTTGATGTCACCAGTATTTGCACTTCCTCTGCGAGGGACAAATGTCACGGAAACAGGTGCAGAATAATCTTCTGCCAACACCATAATCCCCATTGTGAGGGATCTTTGCAAGGTCAAATTGTAACAAAGGATTTGTATATTTTCCAGATCTGGCCCTGGAGAAGAGTGGCATCAYTCAGCTTATCCTTAGGACAAGGAGAGCTGGAAATCTGAACTGACCTTTTGATCTCAACTGCAAGTTTSAAACAAAATCTTGCTGCTTGTCTCCTCCAATTTTGTTTTATATTTCCTTCTGTACTCTTTGGTATATGGGTATGACTCCTGCAAGTGCAATTCCTGGCAGGAATAAGCAGCACTCTGTCTTTGCACCAAATTAAGGGAGGATGCTGTGCTGCAGGAGGGGTTTGGGTGTCATTCTGGTTCATTGCCCTCTTCTCCTGACTCTTCAACTCTGCTGAATAATTCCACTCAAATTTCTGATTTGTGCAAACGCTGGGGACAAAAATCACTCTCTGAGATGCAGCAGCTTTTTAATTCCTGTGTGGGTTTGCAGCAGATAAGACACTCAGAGCTGGGAGGATGAAAATGAGAGCAGGTTTGGGTGCTGGGGCCAGAGCTGGGCTGACCCCTTTCCATGGCCCTTTTGGGGAGYCAGTGCTCCGGGTCTTTTGTAGCTCAAATTGACTTCAGTGCAGGAAGGGGCACATCCAGGAGCCCAATATCCAAATAAAGATGATTAAAGGGAACAACTGTACCCCCGTTCACTCCCTCATTTTGTAAGAATACACACAGACTTGAAGCTTGATTGCCAGGGCTGCTCAAGAGGTCATTTCAGCACTATAAAATGGTCTGTGCACGTCACTGACGCTCTTGGGGTCAAAACAACTCCCTGTCCCTCCCTGGGCAGGCTGGAGGTGGCTGCAGAGTGAACCAGCAGGTCCTGGCAGGTGTGGGGCAGTGTTGGTGACCTGCCCCTGCCCCTTCCACCCCGTGGTCACAGCTCCCTCCTGCTCCATGCCTGGGGAGGTGTGGGGAACACCCAGAGCTCACCCTCAGGGGAATTTTGGCTTGGGACCCATTTGTGACGTGATTTACTGAGAACACAAAATTCAGTCAGGAAGAGGAAATGATTTTATGAAGTTCTCACTTAGCCTAAAACA
>QVAJ01000395.1:348894-374186 GCA_003546035.1 Mixornis gularis
GCGAGTTGGATTTTCCTGCAGGTGCTCCCGAGTGGACAAACCCTCCTCTGGAGAGGCTGCCACCCCAGGCTGGCACTGTCCAGAGCTGGATCAGCAGCTTTAGCAGAGAGCTGAGGAGCTGCTTGAGAGGAGTGAAGCACTGACAATCCTGCTCCTACACAAAGGTGGGAGCTTCATTAGGGAAACAGCGCCGGGGAATTTGCCTTTCCTCTTTTCTCCCGCCCGAGACTGTGTGAATTGCCTTGTGATGGTTTTGTTCTCTGCTTAAATCCTGCAATCTGATTTACAGCCTTTGAACGGGCWGAGGCAAACTGTGCAGCTGAATAAAGAGGGAGGGAGCAGCGAGAAAAACTCGGGGGAGAAGCAGAGAGGAGCTGCTCCACGGATGGACTGCAGAGAAGGTGGGATGGAAAGCCCTCGGAGAGATTAATCATCTCTCTCGCCCTTTTTGCAATCAGACACATTTTCCTGGCCTGCTCACACGAGTCCTTGTGTCTGCCAGCTGCCTCTTGCAAGCTSTGAAAGAAGTCATTGAGTGTCTCTGAGAAAACTGCCTTGGCTCACGGGCTCAGAGCATCAGACTGACTCCACACAGGCAGGGCTGGAGCTCCAAAAAAATAAAAAACCAGTCTGAYCTGCCAAGCAAGGAACTGGAAGCAGAGGTTTGGAGGATGCATGTTATCCCAGATAAAATAACACTTTTGGAATTATTATCTCCAGCCTTAGRGCACTGAGAGTTGGTGAATTTCCTCAGGTGTCCTCCCCCAAATGAGCATCATCCTGGCACAGGTTTATACCTTCAGGTCTTTGATCCTGCAACTTCATGAAAGGAAATGAAATGAAATAAATTGCAGAAACATAAGGAATGTCCTAACAAAATGTGCACCAGGTGAAATTGGGTGGGATGAGGCGTCCCCTCAGGCCAAACCTCTGGCCTTCCCTCAGCAGGGTGATGCTGCACCTGCCRACAGGTGGGCACAGAAATTCACCCCAGCAGGGTATGAATTATTCCTGTGGATGTGGCCAYCCTGGGAATGCCTCTGTGATGGTGCTTCTGGCTCTCTGGGCTTATTTAATCTAYCTCCAAAACAACATCCTCATCTTTATTCAGCTTTGGAGCCGCACAGAGGGATTCCCTGTCTACCTGCCCTCCCTGCACATCCAGGATTCAGGAGCTCAGCAGCCCTTGGACAGCCTGTTTCCATAACAACAGAGCAGGAAAAACCTGAGAAGTCCTCGGTAACTGCACACAGGGCTGGTTGGAGTGGCCCCCCTGAAGGCTGGGAGGAGACCCCAGAAAATTCCCTTTTCCTCCCACCAGCCTCTTCTCCCACCTCCCTTGAGGAAAACTTGAATTCTCTCGAGGTGGGAGCTGGAATGAGCAGCTCAGCTCTGATCCCAACACAAGGGGCTGATGCCTTTCAGCTCTATCAGTTAATTTTTATCCAYTATCCTTCTGCCGTGCATCCTCTTCCCCAGGGCAGCAATAGACTCAATCCCTCTGTGCAGACTCTCCAGGCACCCCCTGCTCCCTGGGGACCCTGAGCTGTGTTTAAGGAGCACCCAGAAGGTGTCTGGGAACCCCAGGGACAAACCTCCCTGCCCAGTGAGACCTTCAGAATGCCATGGGCATCACGGAATCACAGAACAGAACCACAGCATGGTGAAAAAAAAACCCCTTTTAGTCTATAAAACACACATTTGTGCTGCCAACATTCCCCATGCCACTGTCACTGTCTGCACCAGCCCCTGCCTGGTTTCTGTATTTTTGGGTCTTGTCTCAGGAGTGAGCACACAGCCCACGTAACGCTGAACTCGTGGCCATTACTGCAACAGGAATAATAATAATAAATTATTCTGTGAGCAAAACAAGGCCTGTGCAAATTGGACAGCAGAGATGCCTCTCTAGCAGCTTTRATTTAAGGCAGTTTGGTGTTTTCCTCCTGGTTCTGAAGTGGTTCACTCAGTGAGCAGGGCTCTCATTGTGATCAGTGTACCCCAGTTTCACAGGGGTGTCACTCCCCTGCCCATCAGCATCACTCCTGATTYATCCCAGCACTCAGAACATGCTCCTCTCTTACCCAGATGTCTTTTTTTATTAATTCCAGCCTGTCTTTGCCCTTTCTGGCATCCCTAACTCCAGAGGCACAAGMGAGAGCACTTACTCAGCCCAGGTGAAAAGGCAGCTGCCAATTAAATCCCCGGAATTCACCRTCATTCCCAGCCCAGACTGAGCCCTGGAGTGGGAGAAATCCATTTATCCTCTCCTYGGGTCACACTCCAAGCCAATAACCTCATCAGCCTAAACACCCTTAAGCTTCCTTATCCTCTTCATCACACTTGAAGCCATATTTTACTTTCTCTTGGCCTTTTTGCACGCTGAACTTGCAATTCCTCCCTGGCCTTGCACAGTTTCTCCCACTGACTCTGCAGTCACCCCACAGWGTGAGTGCAAATCTCTGGCTTCCCACTTTTCCACCCAATTATCTCCTTTTCTTTGGTGGGGAAAAAAAAAAAAATAGATTTTTCTGGGAGGCTCATAAGCAAAGGTTCCCTGGTCRTGAAGGGAACTAATGCTGAGGACAAAGGTAATTCTTTATCTTGAAGGATAAATAAAATTATTGCCATAAAACTGTAGGGAAAATAGTGTATTTCACCTCTACCCTTGTCATGATGGTACCTAATGAGCTAATACACGACATATTTTAAAGAGAACACACAGTTCCCATCTAAAACTACTCGATTTTGAGCTACATTGGTCAATTAATATGCTAGGAAGGTGCCCCAAGGGGTTATCTTGGCTTTATTACAGCAATATTTAAACCCAGCCTTGGCTGAGTGCTCTGTGACCACATCTAGGCCTGGTTTAAAAGAGGCTTTGTCAGCACTGGGCTTGTCACAGCCCTCAAAACCTTCTCTGGAAATCCACAGCCACAAATCTGCTGCAGCCTGCTCAGCGTTTTAAGTTCAAATAACATCTTTTAATCAGAAAACACGAGTCAAGACACTGATGTGTATTTCTCAATGGTTTTTGGGTTTTTTTTCCTTCCCCAGTGTAYGAATCACTGGCAGCATTCATACCTCCAGCCATTGCTTTGAATATTTCAGGGATTTTTGGCTTTTTTTTTTTAATTTGAAGACATATTTTTTAAAAAATTTTATTCTCTCTCAGCTGCTTGTGATAAACACAACACCTTATCCCATTTTATATTTCAACGTGGAACATTAAAAGTGCTGGAGTGTTTCAGGTAAGCCAATAGTGTCTTCTCTTTAAACACACAACCTGCTTGGAAATTGGAGTGTATGTCTAACTGCTGAGAGCTTTTTAACCAGCACTGCTAACATTTGATTGAAATTTAAATAACATTAAGCAGCAAATCATTCTCCTGTGAATTTCTGGTGCCATCAACACGTCACCTTTGGACACGTGGTGACAATTTTTCAGGCCACGCTGAAGTGTCACCTAAGGGTGGCACATGGGGGGAGAAAAAAAAAAAAAATCCATCTGGGTTGGATTTCCATCTCCAGTCTGGCACCAGAAGAAGCTGAACCCCCCCCAAATTTTGCCAGCTCCTTGGTGTTTCRGTGCCTTGTTCTGAGGGCTCGGAGCCGTGCCAGGGAGCAGCGGTGACAGCAGAAATTAAATTCCAGAGCGTCCCTCTGCCCATCTGGAAACAGCAATTCCGGCTGTTTCCCGCTGACCTCACCAGATTAATTGGCARTTGATAGCCTTTGTATTCTAATTTTCCACCTAAGGGCCCCGTTGTGTTTCAGCTGCTGGGCCTGCAGAAGGGCAGCTCGGTGTGGAATTAAAACTTGTACGAGTGAAACAATTCTGGTCAGGGGGACCTGCTTGTTTTGAGCTCTTGTTTTGTCTTTTCATCCCTGATTACTCCAGTTTTGGAGAGACAGGTTAGCTTGCAAGGATTTCCTTTCTCAGTGGTTTGTGTCAGGGTTTTTGTTCTTTTTTTTTGGCTTTGCTTTTGCTGCAGCTGCATTATTTAACATCCTTCTCTTTATTTTCAGTCRGTCCAATCTCTTGGCAATAAGGGTGGAGGAAAACAAATTGATTTTCAAGAAATATATAAGATTATATATGACTGACTATGGTAAGAAGAGAAAATACAGTCCCTTAGTCCCTTATAAATTAGGAGATAATTAACAAGAGAATGCTGCAACTATTTAGATTGGAATGAGATGTAGTCAGGTAGAAAACTSAGRAAAAAAAGTCAAATTTKAAAGAGATTTTTGTTTTATTTATAATTTGAAAGAAAATGGTAACTTCACCCTTCCAGCTCCCCCCACCARGAAAACGTGTAAGGCTTTCAATTTATTTTAGATGGCACAGGGAAGGAAACTCATTTTAACAAAGATAAGAGAAACATCAACAGTTTGAGTGTCCAGAGCTTTACAGAGGATTGAATTTCTCTGTCTGGAAACAATTCCTTTTAGCCAAGTTCCTTTGGTACAGTGGTGATTACTGTCATCCYGGGAAAATGATGCCTGGCTCACATTCCTGCCCAGAGGTTGGATGTTGGCATGGGGATTTCCTTCTCTGCTGCTTCTCTGAGGGATGTGTGCAGCTCCTCAAGGGTGGATTATCTGCAGGGCTGTGCCTCGGACCTTGGAAAAGTTTGAAATTTACAGCCAAATGTAGATTATTGGATCGTTTTTTAATCGTTACCCATTTGTGTTACGTGTGCATTTAGCTCCCAAAGGAGGCAGGACACTTTTAAAATGTCCTTTTTGTTGYGTATTTCACTGCTTTAGTGTGTTCTACAGAGCCAGAGAAACTCCTGTGAGCCCAGCAGAAAAGGCAGGTGGCAGAAGGACTRAGAGGGCAGATTCACCAAAGCTGAAATCTGGGAGCTGTTAGAGATGGCAGAGACACTCAGAAAAGGATCCAGGATGAAYTTCCAGCTGATGGAAAGTGTCAGAGCCAGATTGACTTCGAGGAGCTGGAAGTCAGCTCAGCTTGGACTTCACRATCACTCTAAATTTACTTCTGATTTCTGATACTTCTTTGTTTCTGATTTACTTCATGGTCACTCTGAATCACTAAATCATTGTGTACCTTAGCAGGAACCTAAACACAGATGGATTTGTCAGGGGTTTTTCCCTGGTTTTGCCTCCCCTCCCTGCTGGAACTACCCAAACAAGGATGCATTTGTAGGATGATACCTGTCTACCTTTGSTGTTGATTTCTGAGGGAGMAAATGACCTCCTTGAGGAAATTTTYGAAGCCCTCAAGCAGGACGTGGCTRCTGTGACAGGATTTTTCCTGCTCCATCCCACAGCTGGACTGTGCAGCAGGAATAAGATGTGGAGTTTGCCACAGCTGCAGCCACTTCAGAGTCAGAAAAGTGTCAAACCCAGTTTCCTTTTGGTGACAGAACTTGGATTAATGGGTTTCTTTTGAGGTCACCTTTGTGCATCCTTGACTCATTCCAGGCTCCTCTTGGCCTGGATCTTGTGCCGAGTTGGGCTTTTGGCACTGCTGAGCATCAACCTTTGTGATCAGCTGGCAGGAACTTCTCATGTTCTACATCCCCCATTTAATCTTTTTTCTCGAGCTAAAAAGTATTTTAAAGAAAAAATATCTGGTCTTGGTGTCGTAGTGGCCCATCACAAATGATTTACCACATGTAAGGAAATCTTGCTGAAGGGTTAATTAAACTTGAAGGGTTAATTAAACTCTCTGCTTTGAAAAGAAGTCACAAAATACAAGAGCAATAGAGACTTTTTATACCTGTTCCATGTTCTCTGCTCATTCAGTTGTGGRTTTTGCAGCCCCCACACAGAAAAGGTTAAACTTGTAGGTTTTAAATCCCTCTCAGACTTACATCCCCCTCAGAGCTCCATGGGGATCCCAATCCCATGACCTGAATTCCTTGTCCTTGCTCCATCCCATCCCATTTTCTGGATCCTCTGGAAGAATCTCCTGCTTGCTCACCAAGCAGACCAAGGCCTTAAAGTCACCCTGCATCATTTACTCTTAGGTTTGGTCTGAAAGTTTTCGGAAGTATTTATCTTTTTTTATTTAAGTACTGAAAAAGAAAATGCTAGACTGCCTGCACAGTCTATTGAATTATTACTACATATTACCATTCTTTACAAATATAATTCTGAATAGTTGGGTAATCCCCAGYATTTTAAGTCTTTACTTTCATTCTTGCAAGAATATAATTTTTGACCCACACTCATCATCTTGCCTTAGTGAGAACATTTTCAGTATTTACTGAGTGATCCTTATTTTTAATAATATTTCTTGGTTTCCCATGACATGAATTTATATATGTGCATTAAAAGGTTGAAGGGTTTGCTTTTTTAACAGTGTTTTCCCAATTATTCTATTTGATATTCCCATTACTAGAGGTTTTTTCTCATTGAATGTCTTGTCTGAAGGACACTGAAGAGGGATAAATCATTTATGTGCTCAGTTACCTGAGAATTGCTGATATTTTTAAAGAAGCCTCACGTTGTTGGTCAAGCCATCACTTCCCTTCTTGCATAATAATTTTCTATAACTGCTCATAGCCTGACTGTGCAAAAAAAATATATAAATTGCTTTAATATTGAATTATTTGTATGCTGTTGTTTCCTGAGCCCTCCAGACTTCCATAACTTTGTCTGTCTGGTGGAATTTAAAAGCAGCCTGAGTTGTAATTGGAAAATGTGTATCACAGCTTGTGGTGTTTAGAGGCAAATTGGCTGGGCTGAAATTGCTGATGCAGGTGACCTATTGCMCACCCTGTGAGCCCCCAGCCACATTAAACTGGGAAAGGAACACGGGCAGCACCAACGGGCTCAGCAAACACCCATCCATTGTTTTGGGGGGTTTTTTAATGTGGATTTTAGTGCAGGTTGTTGTAATAAAACCATCTCCATGGAGGTAAAAAATGGGAGAATACAAATGACAGCATTAGCCAAGCCCAGGGTTTGTCCCTGGCTTAGRAGATCAGGGCCATTTCCTCCTCTCTCATGAAAACCAAATGAAGCCCAAGGCAATCATCCTGTCCACGTGTCTGCACAGTTTGGGAGGGGGTGCCTGGTAATTCTGATTTAGCTGTTGATGTTCAGGACTGTGACCGCTCGGTTTCAAGGGGAGCTACAATAATTCTGTAAGTGTTTGTTGTTATTGCAATCCAAACGGGTTTGCTTCTCAGCTAAAACCATTTCTTTACAACCCTCTATTTTCTTTTTTGTGTYATCTCAGCGTAGGGTTGTTGCAGTAGAAATTTTGTGGAATTTCTGTCAGTCGACCTTGACAGGAATAAAGAAAGAAAAAAATAAAAATGACCACAAAGCATTTTATTCAGCAGTGGGTGAGCAATAGGTCACCGGAAAAAACACGACAGCGCTCATGGATTATCCAGGCAAAGGCTCCACTCTCCACATCCCACCTCCACACTGGGCAGGGATCAGAACAACTGCAGGACCTCGCTGCTGACGTTTTGTCCAGTGAGCAGCAGCTTTTGTTCAGGAATAGGAAATCTTTATTCCTGGGCCCCTTTAATCTGTTCCACAAACGAACGAGATCGATGCCGTTGTCCTGGCGTGAGTCACGATTCCATTCCTCTAAATATTGCAGCTTCCTCCTCCTGGGCTTTGTGCCAGTTCTGGCAGAGACCAAAAGATGCGTTTTCACACAGCTGGTTTTGTGAGGTGAACTCACTTTTCCTTGTAAATGTTCTCATTCCTCTGAGGSACAAGGGCTGCTCTCCCATCCTTCCCTGGCAGGGTGGGCAGGCCCTGGCACAGSGTGCCCAGAGAAGCTGTGGCTGCCCCTGGATCCCTGGAAGTGTCCAAACCTGGCTTGGAACTCCCTGGGATAGTGCAATGTGTCCCTGCCCATGGACTGGATGAGCTCTAAGTCCATTCCAACCCAAACCATTCTGAGATTCTGTGGGAAACCAGGAMTGCTCTGCTGTGGCACCACTGGAGCTCAAACCGTCCTTCCATCAATTCTGTAACAAAACTGAGGCCCAGTTTTACCCCAGCTCAGCTCCAGGGAATCTCCAGTTATTTTCTGCTGGAGGAAATGTTCTCCAGAGCTCAGTCTGTCTGTCCTGAAGCAGAGCACAAACCTGTGTGGAGCTTTCTGCTCCAGCTGGGAATTAAACCGAAATCCCCATCTCCAGGCTGAGCCCCCTCATCTCCTGCTGTGCCTGTTTTTCAAGGAAAAGAGACCACGACCTCCTTTTTTTGATGGAAACATATGGAAATATGTGGTTGGCCATAGGATACCCGAGTCAGCCCACTCTGTGAATTGTTTTCCATCCTGATCTTTGGACCTGAACCTGTGGATGAACCCCCTTGCCTAAATGATCTTTCAGATGCACTGCTACATTCGGGCTCTTCAGCATTGTGAGGTTGTTTGGGTGGTTTTTTTATTTGTTTTCAACCTACATCTTGCTGCTCTCTTTCAGAAGGATTGAGGGAAACTAACTGGAAAATAAGAACCAAATATTTCCCTGAATTTGAGCCTAAACTTCTTCGTGTTTGCACAGCAGACAGGCAGCTCTCTGAATTTTGGTGTCAGATTTGTTATTACAGATTAGATCAATTGTCTGGCTGCAGCAGCAAACCCCCCTTGTAATGCACTTAGTCAGTTGTGAAATCATGGGCTCAGTGGTGGGAAAACCAGAAAATTCTCCATAACCCCTCCAAGCCATCAATTTATGCCCTGAAGCATGAGATTTGATTACCATTGTTATTGTCTTAGCTTGCATAGTTACAAATGTTATTAGCAGTCGTAAAATTATCCAGCCTTAAAAAAAATCAGATTAGGGGAAAAAAAAAAAAAATCCCAACATTTCACTCCAGGTTCTTCAAAGCCTGAATTCTGGGATTGCTTTGAACTGCGAAAAGTGGTAGTTCCTTTAATTCACTTTAAATTTGCTGTCCTTGGATCACGTGGATTTCTCTCATTAGGAAGGGATAGATGAGCATTTTTGGCATTTCTGGAGTTTCTCTCTGGTCAAGACCCATCCAACTTTCAGCATTTCCAAGCTGAGTGTTGATGAGGTGTGTTTATAATCAGATCACTCAGATCTGTGTTTAATAAACTGTCAGCAGGATGTGCATCACCCTCTCTCTCTTGTCTGTGGTTTTCCCTCAATGGGTCAAATCTTTTCCTCTGAACTCCAAGCTCCTAAAGCAGCTCAGTGCTTCTCAAGCTGCATCTCAGCTGGTACAACTTAAATACTCTAAAAATTCAAAAGTTAAGGAAAAAGACTGMTAAACGTTGCAGTAGGGCATAATTTCAAAATTTAGATGGCATCATGTCAATTATTTTGGCCACTTAATTTGTCAAGGACCAAACCAGATTCCCAGAAGCTTATCACATTTTATATTTTTTTAAGTCCACATCAAATTGTGGTTCTTGATAATCAAATGCATTCCCATTTTTGCATATCTACCTATTCAGAAAACTACAGCATCTTTATTGAGGAGCTCTGCTGATGAGATATGTGCTGGCCATTACAAGCAAATTGATTTCCTCCAAAGAAAATCTGGCCAATCTGTTCTTTTGTCCTGAGTATTTCATGTGTCTCAAATGGCATTTAGAGCAGGATTGGGAATTTTCTGAGCCTGCCACCAGACTGATCTGGGCTTAAAGTGGTGGGTGTGTCTTGAGGGAGAACATTGAGGGAATCAGGTAACAAGTTAGTTGGGATCGGCAAAACACACTCCCTGTTCCTTCAGTCAATGCCTGAGATAAATATTCTGAGGGGCTTTTCTCACACTCAATTTCAGACATTATTATGTATTTAATGTGTATTTTAAACATGTGATCAGTACCAGCCTAGAGAGAATTAATTTTTTCTAGTGTTTCCAGCAGTGTTGCTCCCTCATTCTCACTCCAAGCAGAGGATCTGATGAAAAGGCCCCTTGATTTTCAGCAGGAAATCCCAAAATAAAGAGCAGTTTTGTAAGACACAGAGAGGACCACACTGAGCTCCTCTGTCCTTATTTTTGTTTGGTGCAGACTTAAGTGCGACGACATTTGCCCCATTTTGCTGCCCAGTGAGATGTGAAGCACAATTGATTATGTCTATTTACACTCTACTTAAGGCAAACCCCATCCTCAAATAGATTTAGCTGGTGCCATGGTATTACTATTAACAAAAATACATTTTATTTGGCAAGTGTGGAGCAGCTGTACCTGGGCTTGGCCATCAGCYGGCTTCCTAGCAGGAGAAAAACATTTTCTGTGTGAAAAATGAAAACCATTTAATGCTTTCCATATTATGGCTTCAAACCTGAACGTGGGAGAAGACCTTGGGAAAACCACATTGACAGAGAAGATCTAAAAGCTGGGCCAGGGAAGCAGGGAAGGTCTAAGGGATGGCTGCATCTCTCTGTGGCACAGGGATGTGGGGATGGGCAGCCTGGGAAGCGGCTTTGGCAGCAGCTCTGACTCCAGCAGTCTCTGGAGGTCATTAAATTGGTGTCTCTCTTCTTCCTGTCCTGCAAAAATCAGCCTGGAAACTCCTGGTACTGCCAAGGCATCCCCGGGTGGAACTCAGGATGGGCTGGGGAGGGTGAGAGTCTCTGGTTACATTTTTCATCCCCCTGGCAATAGCAGGAAGGGCAGTGCCAGCTCCCCTTGGCTCTCCCAACTCTCCTACCTCTGCTCCCAGACAAGCAGCTTCCCACCCTCAGCATTTCCAGCTCCTGCCAAGGCTCCAGTGAATCTCCAGACCTCTAGGTTGGAGTGAATCTCGATGGTTTGTTGGTACTGGGTCAAATAAATGGCTTTTCAATCCCTGGACAGCCCTCAGCCATTCCTCTGGAGCTGCCTCCTTGTCCCTTTATTTCCCGAGTTTCTGCTCACAGGGCACAGGTCTGTTGCTGAGCTSTTGGTGGCTTTGGAGAGCAATGTGCTGTAAGTATAACATTTTACTGTCTTGGGATGGAACACTGACCCAGTTCAGGATCTGGCGTGGAGGGCAGGATCCAAAGGGAGGATTCCCAGTCCTGTGTGTGTGCTCTGGGCTGGGTGTTTGCCACAGAGGAATCTGCCCAACTTCGGAGCTTCCTCAGCAGCTTTCCATGCTTTGCTCCATGCATTTATATTGGTTCGCTGATGCATAGTTTATTATAAAAATTCTATGTATTAATTGCCTGACTTTGCATGACTGCAAACTTACCATTGTTTTAACTGTTTTGCATTTACTTAACTAATATATTCAACTATTCTGCCCTCTTCCCTTCCAGTTTTCAGATCTTTTTTTCTTTTACTGCCATCTTTATAATCCCTTTCCTTAAATTTAATTATTTACTTCCCATCCCAAAGGAAAGCTCACCTACTTAAATCTGCTGGAGATGAACACCACCAGTGGGCCAGCACATCCACGAATTCCAATCACCACTGTCCCAAAAATCTTTAACCCAAATGCTAATAATCCCCRGGAGTGCCACTGTGATTCGCTAGGGTGGGTTTATGGTTTAATGTCCGTGAATGTTACCGTGTGATTATTGCTCATTGCATCAGGCCAGGCTCGGAGAAAAAGCAAAGCACCCAAAGGTCAGCAGAGAGACASAAACGTCTGAGGAGCCCGAGCCCTCCTGAAAATGATGATGTGTGACCTTCCCCACCTCTCGGGATGGAGTGCTTAAGACAATGACTGGCAGGGTAGTGACGGCTGTTTTTACCAATCACTTAAAAATTTAGCCCGTTCCACGCAGGGCTCAGAGGATGAAGGAAGCAGCCAGGCAGAGCCCGGGCATCCAAGTGCACACGGGAACCTGAGCTGGGTTTGTGGTCATGTGCAGCACACACAGTGAAAATCACACACGAGAACCTGAGCTGGGTTTGTGGCCATGTGCAGCACACAGTGAAAATCACACACGAGAACCTGAGCTGGGTTTGTGGCCATGTGCAGCACACGCAGCAAAAATCACACACGGAGGTATTTGCAAAAAAAAGAAAGGTCAAGGAAAAGAGGGTTTTCCGAGGTTTGGTCTTGGGGTGGTTTGGGTACAGGRTGGTTTAGCAGGGTAGAGGGGAAGGGCTGAACCCATCTGCGGTTTTCTTAATCTTCATCCTTTCCTCTGAAAAGCAGCGACAATTCCACACCCGAGAGAGGGATGCGAGACCAGGCGGGGACCGTCCCTTCCCCGGCAGCGCCTCCCTTCTCCTTGCCTGGATTTTGGCGGAGCATCCCGGCTCCTCCGGGGCAGCGCCCTCACTTCGCCCATTCCTTCCTCCTCCCGCCCGGTTCTGGGCTGGCCGGCACCGGGGGTCCCTCTCCGGCACCGAGGGTCCCTCTCCGACACCTGCCCGGCTGCGGGACGGCCTCCCCGGGCTGGGGGCGGGCAGGGGCCCCCCTCGCTCCCTCCTCTCCTCCCTCCCTGCATCCCTCCGGCTCCCGGCGCATCCCCAGGTGCCGCCCGCAGCAGCGCGGGCGGAGGTGCCGCTGGCAGCCGGCTCCGGCCGAAGGGATTCTGCTCGGGCAGGTGGGACCCGGAGCGGGGCCGGGGCCGGGGCGGGGGTGGCCGTGCCCCGGGGGAGGCTGCGGGGAGCGCGGGGGCTCGTTGCCATGGCTCCCTGCAAGCTCCGCCGGAGGAGATAGCGATGCCAGTCACGGAGGGACCCTCTCCCTCCTCGTGGGTGTGGAGCGGGGCTGGCTTTGGGGTGGTTGCGTTGGGTTTTTCCGCTCCCCCTCCTTCCCTTTTTCCCTTCCCCCCTACACCCCTCCTTTTTTTTTTTTTTTTTTTTTTTGGGGTGGAGCGATTAATTCGGAGCGCCGGGACGGGGCTGCGGAGCTGCCGCCGCCACCGGGACCCTTCCGCCCGCCCGGGCTCAAGGTACGGCGGGGACACCGGCACCGGGGAGGGGGTCCGGGGGTGTCCGGCCCTGGGGCTGCCCCGCCGCCTCCCGGGCTCGCCCTGCCTGCCTCTCCCAAAGCGCTTTTTAATTATTCTCGCTCTGATTTGRAAACTGGTTCTCCTGCTCCCGGCACCTGCCGAGCCAGGAGGAAGCGGAGCCCGCCCCGGGGGTGAGCGGGGGGCAGCTCGCGGGGGGGGGTGCCGGGGGTTCCCCAGGAGCCGGTTCTGCCCCTTCTCGCTGCCCAAGGAGCCGCTCGGGTCCCGCGGGCGGAGGAGCCGCTGCCCGCGGAAAGTTCCGGGGGTGCGGAGCCCCGCGGGGCCGGGGGACAGCGCGGGGACAGAGCCGTGGGTGGCCCGAGGCTCGGCTGGGCACTGCCAATCAGCCCCGTGTGGCTTTAGGTGGCCTCAAGTTTGCGAGCCCGGATGTCCTGCGTCTGTGGCCAACACTTGTTTCTGCTCTCCAAATGATTTTGGGGTGGTTTTGCTGCAGTACCTAAATAATTACCCAAGTCCGCAGGKTTTTGTTGGGGTTTTTTTTCGCCGGGGAAGCGATGTGCTCGTGTTGCACTGCAGGAGAGCTGCTGGGGGGTCTCCGGCTCGGTGTCTGGGCTGTGTGTTACSGGTTTGTGTAGAGCATCGGTGAGCTTGGCAACGCCATCCAAGGAGATTCTGTTTTCCAGCGTGGGCTTTTCATCTGCCACTTCCATCCCCACTGCTACTTGGCTTCTTTTTTGGGGTAGAAGGGAGACTAAGCGGTTGTTTTGTTGGATTATATGCAGGTATTCAGCAACTACCTGGGAATACTTTTGCTCGAAAGGTGGTTTTGGGAAATTTCACCGGAGCGGTGACAGGTGGCATTTCTGTGTCGTTGCCAAGGGTTCGTTTGGTGTGACCGAGCTGATCTGTGCTGTGTAGCTCCCCCAAATCCCATTCCACAAGCAGTAAATAATAAGTGTTATGATTTTAGCTACAGGTCCGAGGAAAGGARAGGAGGTGAAAAAGCTGTGTTTTGAATAAGTATGTATTTTTGGCCATTTACGAACATGAAATGTTACCTCGTTGGAGCTGAGCTTGCCATCCTCTGGCCATTGCTTCCCACGTGCCTCTGCTCATCTGATGTGAACTATCAGAGTGAACAACTCCTGACCTGTTAACACTTCTCTCTTGCTTAAAAGCAATCAATTTTCTTTGCCTTTCAAAAAAAACCCCAAGCCAAATAAACCCCTGTCTCAATGAGTCATTAAAAATTAGGAATTTYTGGTTTATTGGTTCCTGGTCCTCACTTAGGCTGAGCATCTGCTGTCAGTGGAGTCTGGCTTGCAGAGGAACTGCAAGTCCAGATCATGTGATGTTAAAATAAGATGCACAGGATAGGACACCGAGATTTGCAGAAGGGAATTTCTTTAGAAATATTGCCCAGTGTGTGTGTGTGAAATTATCATTAAATATCTTTAGTAAAAAAACACCTGCCAGCAATCAAGAAGTTGAARTTTTGCCATGTGCAGCACACAGCTTGGAAACCAATTTGGTTTTAAACTCTTCCTGTTTATTATTGATTTTTTTTTGTCAAAATAGGGATGGGATGAATCTCGAACATGAGGCTGAAATAAAGAGACTCAGCAATATACATTTAACTCAGCGAGTGTAATTATTGTGGGCATTTAGTATGAGTTACTTCAGTAATTAAACTTCAAAATATAACAGTYCACTTCTTTACCCCAAGAAAGCCAACAGATAAGGCTTCATTTAAATGAAAGATTACATCATTCACAGCTTGGATGTGTACCTCGAGAGGCTTGGACTGGAGCCACCTTGTTTGCCAGTAAAAATTTACTTTATCGCTTCTGTTTGGGAGGGAAAAAAACGGAACAAAAAGGGAACTATTCTTCACATGAAACGATGTTGGGGACAGTTGCTTCTGTGATAAGAAAGGATCTGCTCCTTTCCCCAGTGGGAGAGGACAGGGACTACTTTAAACACTGCTAATTAGTTCAGTTTATCTTGCACGCATTACAATCTGTAGTTAGTTAATTATAGCTTTTGCCATTAGCGGTATGTTAAGGATAATGAATTAACATATCACGCAGATCAAAAGAACATCTACAAAGTTTATCTTAGAGGAAAGAAAGTGTTATTGTGTGTCAGGAAGTCCCCCTGGCTTTCCCAAGGCACAGATTTTGTTGGAATTCCTGAGCTGGTGCTTCAGAGCCCTGTGAATGACTTGAATTGATCACAAACAAGTGACACTGGAGCTCTCGGTTGCTTAGCAACCCACCAAGATGCCACAATTTCTTTCGGTATATTTGTCCAGTAAAGTAGAAATTCGGTTTTGTTACAGATCGTGGGTTCTTTGCTAGCACAAAGCCCACCCTAGAACAACCCTGAGTCATGGGGAATGAAAATTGATSTCCCAGCACGGAGTGTGGGAGCAGAATGGGTGTGAAAACAGAGCAGGAATCTTGTATCCGTATCTTGGTGCTGATGTGTTCAGTGTTTCACAACGAGTTYCAATTGTCCTTTC
The DNA here is from genome assembly GCA_003546035.1 of Mixornis gularis. NCBI lineage: Eukaryota > Metazoa > Chordata > Aves > Passeriformes > Timaliidae > Mixornis > Mixornis gularis. The sequence goes on from QVAJ01000395.1 coordinate 364,253, forward strand.
TTGGTTAGACTCCTAAAAACCCCCAAATCATTAGTGGGACAAGTTCCATCAAAGAAATTCCTCCACCAGGTGCTGTTTGAACAGTTCCTCCTCGTGCTGCCGTGAGCTGTGAGACCCTGTGGTGTTCCCCTACGCTCCCCTCTGGAATGCAGCCTGGAGTGTGKGGTCTGGTTGTGGTCTGGGTTATCCCATGGCCCACAGGGCTGGGGAGCTCTGCTGGGTTCTCCTCACAGCACACACTGGGGCCTCACCAGATCTTTTTGTGTAAGGGAATAGCAGGTTTAGTRCTTTTTGTGTAAGGGTTTAATACAGGTTTAGTGCTCGAAGAGCAGAAGAAAGATAAATGTTATCACAATTATCTACCTGAAGTACCAACACCAGCTCCAATGGATTATATTTTGGTCAGTGAACTCTGTCTTGTTACCCCTGGCTCCACATGTGCTGTACCTCAGTCCTTGGGGGGAATCCTRCATCGTCCCATCCCCACTCTCTGTGCTTTAGTTGGGGTTACAGGAACCGACAGGGAGAGTTTGGGCTGAACCTGAGCCAGGATATTTCAGGAGCTCACTCTGTGCACTTCAGCTGCTCATGGGCTTTCCATCCGTGGCCTCCTGAGCTGGAGCAAAGCTTTGCAGTGTGTGTGGGTGCACCTGGGGCTCCCAGCACCTTTTTGCTCTACTTATCCCCACCCTTCTGAGCTCTGTGCTCATGTAGACAAATCCTCATCCTGCCAAAACTGTACCTAGGGAAAGCTGGGAGAACTGCAGGGTGTCATGGCATTCGTTCCTCTTCAATAGCAGTGGCATTCTGGAAGATTTCTCCCCTCTGGATGAGAGAAAGGAATCCAGGTCCTTCTCTTTACAGAATTTGAGTATTGAATAATTTAGTGTGTGTGGGACTAGAGGGGGATGTTGTAGCAGTGCCCACAGGAACTGAACCCCTCAGAACCAAATCCCAGCTCCTTGTCACTGCTACTAGGCCAAGATCATTGTAGTTCATAATCTGTGCAYTCGTAATTAATTACCTTTCTAGGCTCAGACAGACTTTGGTGCAGAGCTGAGGTGAAGACCTGTGAGCTTGGCTGACTTTGTTGTGGTTTTTTTCCCCCTGTTGTCCCTGCATAACAAAGTCARCGCTCAAAACTCAAGGTTGTTGTATTTAGCTTTTGTTTTTTCCCCCTAGTTACTCTCTTCTCTCTGTTTTATTCATTGATTTCTGTAAGTGCATTTGCATTCTCAGATGCTGATTAGTGATTGCCTCTGCACAATAAACAGATGAAGGTAATTGGTGATTTTTGGTGCCTCGGGTTTCTCCTCCCAGCGTGTCCAGGCACCCCGTGTGAAGCACACAGTGTGTGATGGCTGTGGTGATGTTATTTTCTGGGGTTTCAGCACTCCCTAGCAGATGTTCCCTTCTTCCTTCATTGCACCTGGATGTATAAAAATCAAAAAAAAAAAAGAAAAATGCAGATGGAGAACAGTTTATCATTAAAAGCAGTGTTTATTGTTACAGTTTAACTAGCTTGTGGTTTTCAGTGTGATTTCCAAGTGCAGATCCCGTTCCATGTAAAAAGGACAAAATATTGTTGCTTTCTTCATTAGGGCTTCTCTTCATATTTTCTCTTGACCCTTGCTAGCCCTCTCTTTTCTCCATTTATGAAGAAAATGACCAACTTTGGATGGTTTTCTCCTTTTGATTGGTTTCTTTCTCTCTTGCAATGGGATGGAGTTAAACCAGAGGTGAGGATGTGACTGGGGTGAGCGAAGGGAGGGTGAAGAGGAGGTTGGGGAGGACAGGGATGAGCCTGCTTGGATCCATCCCCATCTCTGCTCCTTGCCTGTGGCACAGCAGAATTGAGATGTCTGGATGAGGCAGTGGTGGAGCCCGGGCAGGGCTGGTTCTGTGGGAGTGCAGCTTCTGAGGGGATTTTCACCAGCTGCTTCCCAAGCTGGCTGGGAGAGCAGGGACAGGTGACCTCAGCCAGCCACTGTCCCTGTGCCAAAAAACAGAGCTTCCAGTGTCCCTGATGAATCCTCCCCGTGTCTGCTGCAGCCAGGGAGGTGTGGAGAGGTGACCCCTGCCATGATTTTCATCCTCAGTGCAGCACCAAGGGACTTTTGCATTGCTCTGGGGGGGCTCTTGGTCCCCAGCCTGGCTATGTGTCACTGTCCCCAGCCTGGTGATGCTGCTGCTGCACTCACTGCCTCCTCCTCCTCCTCCTCCTCCTCCTCCTCCTCCTCCTCCTCCTGAGAGCATCAAAGGCAGCACCTGGGCTGTTCATTTCTGTGTCTGAGAGGGCTCCAAAGGTGGGGTGAACCCCCGTGAAGGGGCTCTGATGGCTGGGGAGTCTCTGTGCCCTCCTGGAGAATACAAAGTGTGACTACAAACAAGCAGTGACAGCATCAGGCTGCAGYCCCAGAGAACTCTGAACATTCCAGTGAGCCAAAGCCCTCTGACATCTCRATACAGCTTAGTTAGATGATTTTTAGGACTTTCAGAAATCTCATTTCAAGCTTCTCCGTTTTTTGGGAGGCCCATGGGATGACTCTGCAAGGTTTAAGTCACTACTCAGAACAGCATCCTGGCTGGAATGAATGGGAAAGGCAGAAATCCACTCAGAGGAGCAGGAAAAAGGAAAAAAAAAACAACAAAAAGGCAGAATTGGGCCCATCCACCTTTGAGTGTGTGTCTGCTTTGGTGACTTCTGGAGTGTGACACAAGCAATTCCCTGTCAGCCTGACACAGACGAGGTGGCTTTGAATGCTGCCTGCTGTGCTTGTGTGGCACTTGAAAGGAGAGAGGGCTGCCTSGAAGGAGTGTGTTCCCACAGTTTAAAGGATGTTTGAAAAACGCACCGCTCAGCCCCGTCACGTGCTGCTCCGGCATTAAACCYGATGGAAACCCGGAACAACGTCTCAGGGAAAAAAAAAAAATGCCTGGTGCCAGTGTGCATCAAATAGAATTAGTCCTGATGAAAGATTGCTCTGCTGATAGGAAAAGTAAAATTAGTGTTGTGAGGCAGGTTTATTTTTTTCTCTCTGTCAGGAAACACCCCAATAATATTTTCACCTAAAGGAGTGATTAAGTCAATTTTTTGTGTTGTTTTTTTTAACACATGCTCACAGAATGCACCATTATTTTTGCAGTTTACTGAAATCACAGAGTGGTTMATAAGAAGAGCTTGTCTGTAGGTTTGGAAGCACCCCCAAGTTTTTCCCAAGGTTCATCCTGTAGGTCTGTCTGTCCATCCCTAAAATCCTTCCCCCTGGGGCAGTTTCTGTTGGTTGAGCCAGGTCTGTATGTACACTTACATCYGTGGTTGTTTGTCTCATTTTGTTGGTTTTACTTCTTGGTAAGCAAAATACTCCAACCCACAATCTGTGTGCTGAGTTCGGTGAACTTATTACCTAAAATTTGGGTTATTGCTCAAGTGCTTTACTGAATTAGGGCCCAGTGTGTTATTTTTCACAGGTTATTCTTTCATATCACTCCACCGATGACTTTGTTCCAATAAAATTTCATTGAGAGGATAGATTTGAGAGGATTTCTGTTSTAAGTCAGAGGAGGTCCTGTCTGATTTTTATTATTTTTTATTATTATTACTCAGTTTTGTTGGAATAAACTGTATTCAGTGCTTGCTTTGAGTTCTGCCAAGGCACTGGTCAAAACCGCAGCAATATTGGTCATTACAATCCACATTCCTTTGGKATAAATATTCCTTTTGTTGCATCTGGGCAGAAGAAGATGGCACTGCTGCTACCTGCCAGTCCTAGTGGCAGATTTTATTGAAGATATTTTTGGGATAAACCACGGTGACTTCCAGGCTGGATATTGCCCAGGCAAAGCCCTGGTGAAGCCTTGGCGCCAGTGAAATGGATGCTCAAACTCCCAGTGACCTCAGCAGAGTCAGGTTGTTGTCCCAGGAGTGATGAAAATCTAATTTACAGCCTAACCAGTTTGAGGAGGAGGCACAATGGCTGGGGGTCCTTGACTGATACAAATGAGGGTGGCTCAGCCCAGGGTGATTGAGTTACCCTGACTTGAACCATCTGGGATTTTGGAGAATCCAGGATCCACGTGGGCTCCGGAGAGTTGGGAGCTCCGTGGCTCTGCCCTCCTCCCCAGTGCCATATCCCTGTCTCGTGTTTTGACTGGGARCAAGTAACCAGGAGACAGCAGTGAGTAATTCCTGTTTTCTGAGGCACACAAATCAGGGCTGTGGCGTGCAGGGTGTGGAGGAGCCGTGATGAAAGGGCTGTCCCAGCTGTACAGAGCTCAGCCATACCTGCTCCATTAAMCTGACACTGAAATCCAGGGTAATTGCTCAGGGTTTACCACCTGCATGACAAATGCACCTTTCTGTTACTGCCTGCGTGAGCCTGGCCTTAGGCTTTCACCTAAATCTGGGATTTTTATGATCTCTGCTGAGCCTGTGGAATTGCAGCCTCCCTGCTGTCCMTGTGTGTGTGCTCGGCCCAGGGTTCTGCTCACCCTGATTTTTGGCTAATTCCTGCCCAGACAGTGCCTGCCTGCTGGGAGAGGCTCAGCTTGTCTGTTCAGCTCTGCTTTATATCCCAGGGAATGGCTGGAAATGGAGCTGTTGGAGGTGTTTTAGGGAACAAAGCTTTATTAAAGGTGAAGTGCAGTCAGCGTGGTGGCACCAGAAGGTAATCACAGGGTGACAGAGTGGTTTGGGGTGGAAGGGATATTAAAGACTATCTCATCCCTGCCCCTGCCATGRGCAGGGACMCCTTTCACTGTYCCAGGCTGCTCCAAGCCCCAGTGTCCAACCTGGCCTGGGACACTTCCAGGGATCCAGGGGCAGCCACAGCTGCTCTGGGCACCCTGTGCCAGGGTCTCCTCACCCTCACAGGGAGGAATTTCCTCCCCAATATCMCATCCAAAGCTGCTGTTTCAGTTTGAATCCTTTTCCCCCTTGTTCTGTCCCTACCTGCCCTTGTAAATAGTCCCTCTGTATCTTTTCTCTAACAGTTATTTGGTGATGCAGCCYCAAAAGAAAAGGAAATTTCTCCCATTTCCTTCCCCGTGAGGAGGATGCTGCCTTTTGGAGCATTGTACCTCATTATCCTGCCAGAGCAGCACGTTTTCCCTGTCAGCCATTCCCCCTGTCAGAGATCCCTGTGCAGTGAAACCTCACAGAATTCCAGCTGCATAGCAAGAGAAAAATTTCATCTTCGGCGCATTAAATTATGCCTCAGTGTTTATTAAAAAAAAAACAAACCCAAACAAAACAACAAAAAAACAACCAACCATGAAAACCATAACAGGCAACAAACCTGGAGGGTTATTCACAGTCTTATCATGTGTACCACAAAAAAAAATAAAAAAAGGAATGATCTTTGCATTCAGCAGATAAGCAGTGTTCTCCCTACAAACCTCTTCCACTGTGATCCTCCAAAATGTATGCTGAGCTTGTCTGTGCACAAAGCCCCCTGAAATGGGTGGTTAGACCAAATATTTTTATCCCTGGGTAGGAYAGAGTCAGGAATGTTGTGTATTTTCCCTGCTAATTACATAATGCACTGACTGAAAAGAATAATGTATGCAAAGTTTGGATGCTCAGGCAATGACAATCCACTTAACCATTTATAGCTTCATGTATTTTATAATCCCTGAACCCAAACGTCCCCGGAGAGGCAATGTGCCCTTAAAAATTGTTAGCCCTTTAAATTAAGTGAATTTAAATTCGCTCATTTGCATATTTTCCCTTTCTTTGTTCTGCCTGAATGAGATATTACTCCAGTAATTGAACTGTAATTCCAGCCCAGGTAAATGATGTCGGACAGGCGAGATTGCGGGCGCCGCCTGAGCCGCTAATCCGGCGATTTGCAGCACACCTTGGAGAGGAGAGGCTGTCCGCTCCACTTAGGATCACCCAGCCCGGGGCTGGCACTTGAAAGTTCAATCAATCCCTGATGCTAAAYGTGCTCCCGGAGCAGGGGCTCCTCCATGGGATGTGGTTGGGGGAGGGAATTCCTGGGAAAGGAACTTCTCACTGAGCTGGTATCAGACAGAATTCCAGAGGGGTTTGGGTTGGATCTTAGAGATCGTCTCGTTGCAGCCAAGCCCAGTCCAGGCTGTCCTTGGACACTTCCATGGGCAGCCACAGTTTCTCTGGGCACCCTGTGCCAGGGCCTGCCCGCCCTCCCAGGGAACAATTCCTGATATCTCACCTAAATTTCCCCTCTTTCAGTTTGAACCCATTACTCCTTGTCCTATCACTCCAGTTTCTGATGAAACACATAGATGGGTCAAAGCTGAATTCTCCTAAAAATGAAATTTTACAGCTGAATGTAAATGAAACAGAGCACTGAAGCTTCTGAAAGGGTTTTCATGAGCAGACTCTGCTGGTGGATTTTTGGTGTGTGTTGTCCTCAGCCCACGGATTTGGCATCTCTGTACCTGAATAAAATTTTATGGCTGAAACGGAGCAGTGAAGCTTCTGAAAGGATTTTCATGAGCAGGCACCGGTGGTGGCTTTTTGGTGTGTGTTGTTCTCGGCCCATGGATTTGGCATCCCTGTACCTGTGGGACAGCTGAACTGGGATGGGTGGACAGGAGTGGTGTGGGAGGGAGAGGTGAGGTTGTCAACATCTGTTGGGAAAAGTCTTGGTTATGATCTTTGGGAAAGATTGGATGATGCATCATACAAGGGTGGCAGAGTGGTTTTGGCTCCATTATCCCGTTGTAATGACTTTTTCCCCTCTTCACTAAATGTTAATCAATGCAAAAACCCTGCAGAAGATACAYGGGTGTGCTGGAATACAGGAGAAGACCAAGTGCAAAAGGGGGAAAGCAGAGGAGGTCATAGATGATTGTCTGGAGAGCTTGGCACCAATCCCAGAAAAATAATGGAAAAGTTGATAGAGGACTGAATTAAAATGGAATTAAAGAACAGAGATAATTTAGGCCTCTCTGGAAAGGGAGGAGTTACAGGTTTGGTAAATGAGGGTAACTGAGGTTTGTGKCAGAGTTTCCTGGTGTTAGATGTGRTATGCCCTGAAATCTCAGTTCAAACCAAACAATCCCAACAAAGCTGGTGTGTGGAATTAGCAGCAGTCTTGTTTCGTAAAATTATGGAATGGTTTGGGTTGGAARGGACCTTAAATCCCATCCAGTGCCACCCCTGCCATGGCAGCGACACCTTCCACTCTCCCAGGCTGCTCCAACCCCAATGTCCAACCTCTCCTTGGACACTTCAAGGATCCAAGGGCAGCCCAGCAGGCTGAAGGACAAATAGGATCSTTTCACACAGGGATTTTATCTGAATCCATGAGAGTGCTGGAAAGCCGGGGTCAGTTTTGGTGTCAACAGCTGAAAGGAAGGGTTTACAAACCTGGAGAGTCAAGGAAATAACCACARTATTGATTTGAAGAGCAGAGGAAATTCCCCACAGTGAGAGATTTAGAGCTCAATCTGCTTAGCTCATCAAAAAGAGGATTGAGAGGGGACTTGATTACAGGGACAAGTATTTTCATGGGGAAAGCATATCCAGCCTTTTAATCAAGAAGAGAAAAGAAAAATCAGATCCAATAGCTGCAAGCTGGAGCCAGACAATTTTAAATTAGACATTAAAGACTTTTTTTTTTTTAATCTGTGATTAACCACTGGAATGGACTGTGATGTGCTCAGATGGAGACTGGATACCTCGTGTGACACAGTCAAACACRAGTTGCAGGATACGATTTGCAGAGGACAGGAAAAAACCACAACAGAATGTGCTGTACAGAGAGGTGCAAAGGCCTTAAAATCTGTGAGTGTTGAAAGGGCAGTCGAAGGAGGAAGAAAGAAAAGGGAGGAATTTCCATGGGAAGCACAAAAAGGAGGAACAGAAGCACCGAAAGGACAAAGGAAGGAGTTTCAGAGCTTCTGTTTGGGAGTAKTGGAGCATATGTGTGAGCAAAGCGAGTCTTGGCATTGGGAGCACCTTGGGTGTTGGCAGAGCTGGAGTCATCTGTTTCCCAGTCAAAACAGCAATTTTGGATTCTGGGCTTTGTTAATGATGATAAAGAAACCTCCTATTTGTGGTCTGGGCTTTTGGCAGTGTGGTGATGCTGAGGGAGGTGCTCCTGCTGCCAAGGGATCCCACCAGGAGAGTTGTCCCACCTTCCCCTGGAGCCAAGGGCACGTCCTGCATTCCTGGCCATTGATGTCCCATTGCAGCACAGAGTTGTCACTGTGGGCTCTCATCTCCCATCAGTGTTACACACACAAGCATTAAAAGAAATTACTGACTTCATATTTATACCATTGAACCAAATTTTCAGGAAATCCCGCAGGGAAACCTCGGTGATCTTGGGATTTTTGATGAATTCTCTCTCTGTGTTTGTCCTCCTGAAGTTGTTTCACCAGRGCAGTGATTGAGACTTCTTTTTTCCAAGAAACGTAATTACAACTGCTTATAGTGCCTAATGATGAGATAATCATTAATTTAAACCTAATATTGTGGGATTTCTGAGGGGTGGTGCAGTGGTTCAGTCATGACTGTGCTCCAGGTGACTTTGTTGCTGGGTTTTTTTTCCCTGTGGATTCTCAGCTATAACACAAGTGAAACAGATGCCTTAAAGACTGTCAGGAACTTTGCTATCATGGGAGCTCTTTGGCCAGGACTGGAAATCATTTTTCCAGCAAAATTTCCAAAACTGTTTTCTAACCTCCACAGCAGAGAATATTCTGTCATGGTTATGTGGAGGGAAATCACTCACATGATGCTCTTTTTTTACAGCTCCATCCCAAAGCTGTTAYCTTTGTTTAGCAACATTTCCAGCATTGTTTTTGGACTGGAAGAGAGTTGCCATTTCAGGATCTTTTCAGTGGAAATAGGAACATGTTTTCTTTGGACTATTTAACAAAGCCATAAACTCTTTTGTGATCAATTAGRGCTCCAATTACCTGCAGCTCTGTTTCTGCCTTGGGTGACCACGGACATTTTGCACTGCCAGCAAACCAAATACCAGAGTGCAGAATTGGGCTGGTTATGGCCATATTCTCCTTGGAACTAGGAAAGCTGATAAATGAGAATAAACTGATTTATTGGGGAAAAAAAAAAAAAATTAAGCAAAGGACGTGTGTCCTACCTGTAAGAAGTGGCTGAGTGGGCAGTAATTATTTCAAAATCCTGTTGGAATATATGGACCTTGGTGATCATTTTCATTCTCAGTGGACATCCCATAATTGTCTCTGCCTAAGGATGCCCTGGAAGCTGCTCTCAAATCCGAGCAGCCCTTCAGCATTTAACTCCTGACATTGTGACATCCATTAGGAACGCAGAGAGGTAGGAATTACCCTATTCAATCTGATTAAAGATCCAATTAGGTCGGAATCCTCTCTCTGTTAGTAACTAATACCACATGACTCAACACCCTGAGAAAAGCCCCAAACCTTCCTCCCCCTGCCCCTGAACTCTCATCACAATTAAGGAGCAAATTGTCCCTTAAAGATTATTTTTTAATAGTTTAGTTTAGTTTAGTTTAGTTTCCCTTCTTCCCAAGGACTTCCAGCTTGGCTTCCATCCTGAAACACGAGACCAACAGCCCTTTATAAATTCTTCTCCTGCCTTGGGAAACCATTATTATTATTATTATTATTATTATTATTATTATTATTATTATTATTATTATTATCACTTTAAATACCTGTTCATTCTCCTAATCATCCTGCCCTTTGTATCAATAACTTTTTTTTTGTGTCAGACAGGTGGCAAAGTTAATTATGGTGGTTTTCTTCCTTGTTTTAAACGTGCTGTGTCTTAATTCCAGTGTGAGCATYGGAGTGGCTGTTTGACCTCGGTTCACCTGTTTTCATAAATCCTTGTGTCTGTCACGTCCATTCCACGAAGCACTTCATCTGTACATGAAATCCTGAGGATTCTTCTCATTCCTTTCTTAAAGGGACTTCTAATATTTTCCTTTGG
>QVAJ01000395.1:390732-403344 GCA_003546035.1 Mixornis gularis
GTTGTCCTTGGTGTGCAGCAGGAAAAGGATTTGTTTTGTGTCCCTGCTGTGTGCAGAGCTGAGTGACACTGACTGTGAGCTCAGAGCTGCAGCCCTGGGCACCACAGAACMTGAAATACAGGAAAGAKAAAACTGAAGGCATCAGTTCTGCCCTGCTTGGTAGCAGGAGGAGGATTTTTCCACTCTGCTTTGCTGCCCTGGTGATTCTGTGTGGGGCTGCCTTGGGCTTTGCTCTGATTTCCAGCCCAGGCATGTCTTGCAAACCTGAACCCAGGCTGGCACAGCTCGGTTGGGCAGTGCCCAGCTGGCACAGGCTGGGCTCAGGMCATTTGCATTTGGCATTACAAATTGCAGTCACATTGCTTCAGGGAGGTGGAGGCTCTCTGAAAGGCCGAGTGTGGTGCCAGCAGGAGAGCAAACATTGCTGGGCTAAAGCTTCAATGCGAGTCAAGGAGGATTAAGGTGCAGCTGGAAGTAGAATTGGGGCTCCTAAATCACCGCAGAGCTATAGAAAATGCTTTCTGTTCACATCAAAACCGTAATTTATCGACAGAGGGCTCAAACTGTAAAACAGATMTGCTGGTGAGTTGTGTTTCAGTGAAACTGCAAACTTCCATTGATGGGAGATTCTTGTAAATGTTCCCTGTGTGCCCATGGCCACAGAAACTSCCTGAAAGGCTAAAAATGTGTGTGGCAATAAGCACTGACATTTTCTGTGTTTGCATCTCTGCGTGCTGAAGTTGTCTCTGTTTGCCYCAAAAGATCTGGGGCACTTTGCAATGTGAATTTGAAACGCTGTGGGAAAGGAGGTCCAGGTGCACCTGGGCACCTTGGGGAGAGGGATTGGCCCTGTCCATGGGGAAATAAGTCTGTCTGCACCTGGTGAGATGAGAGCAGATAAAGAGATTATCCAGTAGTGACAAGAAAGAAAATAGGTTAGCTGAATTCCTCTTCATCACTTCTCCCTCAAGAGGTCTCTCTGAATATCTTGTCATTCATCCAAAGAGGCTGGGAAGAAAATCACCTTTAAAGGAGACCCACAGAGGTTAAAACCAGACCCAAATGGTGCTTGTGTGCTTCTTCTGCTCCTGGGTGACACAGGAATTGGTCTGCTGTTTACACCGTGTTGGTTATAACATTTGGGAGAGCAGGAAAAGTGGGATTAGAGCTCCAAAGTCTTTTCCATGCTTTTGCTGCTCCCGGCACACAGTGGAGCATCCTGTGACCCAGCTGAAGGTGGGAATATCGAGGTCAGTGGCAGAGTTCTGTCCTGTTTTTGTAGTAAAGATACAGAAATGTAGCTCTTAGTCCATGTGTTTAAAACAGGTGGAATATCTTGAAAAAAAACCCCAAAACAAACAGTYAAGGGATCTGTTTCCTCTTGGATGCGCTTTTCTTCCACGAGCCTTTTTTGTTTCTTTTCCTTTAAAGGAAAGTAACTATTGAAAAATCACTTTGAAACGTGTTCCGTGTTAGGAGAGCAATAATGTAGGTGGTGATTGATAAGATTTATTGTTTCTGGGCTCGTGTTATCTTGTGGTTGTGAGGAAAGCTGAATCTTATCTGTTTGGTGCTGTATAAACACTTAACAGACTTCAGAGAGCTTGTAATGTAAGCAGACAAGAAAGGCAAAGCAAGGGAGGGGAAAATGTGCAGAAAAGTGCCTCGTTCCAAGGCCACAAACCAGATTTAGAATAAAAATCAGATCTTCTCACTTCAGCCCATTTTTTTYCTATTCCATGGGGTATTTTGCCTCTGTTATTCAAAAATGGAAAAACCTCTCCTTTTCCAGGTAAAGGAGAGGAGAATGAGATCAGACAGAAACTCAGCATACAGGGGRAAAAAAATAAATAAAGCAAAGGAATTGTACTGATAAAGGTGCTGGTTTTAGATAAATCCAACATATGTGACATGCCATTACTCAATTCACAATTCTGTCTTTATTTCTAGATGCACTAAAGTGGGGAGAAGGATTCGGATGTAAAAACTACAACCTGACCATGCACCGAAGAGGGAACAGCCACATGTACTGGTTAGAAATGAGTATTTTTTTCTTCTTAATTAAATATTTGTGTTTTGGATATGGATTTTATTTGCCYCTCTCTCCGAACCATCACGGTTAAAGTCGTTGTAACCGTTTGGGACCCGTTTGATGCCATTTSTATGTGGAAAAAGCTCTTTATAAAAGCACAAACAGGTGTGTGGGGATCTGTTGGTGCATGTAGGTATGTTCTGGAATGATTCCCTGTGATTTTAATTCCCTGGAGGATGTCGACATGCTTTCAGAGCCTGACAGCTCCGAGGTCAGACGGAGCTTGTTTGTCTTCTCTTTTTGCAGCTCAAGCAAACATTCATTTGTTATTGTGTGTGTGGAGCTGAGCCCTCTAAGCCAGGCTTTATCCTGTTGTAGCAACTAATTGGTGAGGAAATCGTGATTTTACATTTAAAAAAAAACAASCCAAACCCCTCAGTTCTGGAGAGAAAAGGTGCTGTGACCATTGCACCCTGATTATTTCGAGGTCAGGGTCCCATTCTGCTCTCCAGCAGCTGCTGGTGGCCATCAGGGCAGGCAGGGGCTGGATGGATTTCCTTGGATTTCCAAAAAGTGGAAGAGCAATAGCGGAAGAGCAGGGCCTGGRTGGTGGCACTGCCAACAACTCTTCATCAGGGGGAAAATAAAAAGGCTTTGGAGCCCTGGAGTTATTTATGGCTTGGCCTTCTCCAGGACAGTTGGTTTCCACGGGATTTTAGTGCCCATGGACCCTTCCTGTAGGGAGATGTGCCTGGAGGAAATAATCACACTGGCAAGGGGGTTCTGTCTATTTATTTAACTATTTTAAAATCCTATTCAGAAAAAAAAAACCAACCAAAAACACACCAACAAAACCCTCCTGTAGTTTTGTTTTCTTTCTGTTTCTAGCTGCTGAAAAGGGATGCTCAGCTACCAGTATATTCACTTCCCACAAACTGTTATTAATGGGAGCTTCAAGGTGAAAGTTTTGCCTCTAATGGGAATTATTTACACGATAATTTCCTTTTGAGCTGTCATTTTTTTAGGATTTTGTGRTCTGCTCACCAGCTTTGATTACTGTAGAGAGCAGATTTCTTTGTATCTGCTGCTGAATTTCATTTCGTGAACTTTCGTAATCTGTAAAACTCAGAATGAGAAAGTTATGGACAAAATGTGGTTTGACTGAATAGCGTTTAAAATGTTTTAGGATTTTTTTAAAATTCTTTCCTTATACCCACTGATAAATGGATTTTTTCCATTACAGCCAGCGATTGTTCCAAGTAGAAAATAATTTACTAATTTSTCATTAACCCCAGCTAATCAGGCAGGCAGTGGGATCCAGCTGCTGTGGAAGTCCAGATCTCCATAAAATCTGGTTATATTTTCATTTATCTCCTTGCGGGAGCAGCTCTGACCTGAAAAGCTGATTTCCTTGTGTGTTTGTGAGTTAGCTGATGAACTTCCCTCTTTTGAGACCGTCCAGCTGGAAAATCCACCATGGAAGACTGGCTGGTTTGGGGGGATGAATGAAAAAGAATAAAGATTTACTCTGTTTTTCTTGGGGGACAACCTGTGTTGTTTCTTCTTGCACACCTCCAAAACCTCCTACCTTTTATCCCCCAAACCTCCTCCTTGAGGATTTACCCTGTTTTTCTTAGGGGACAATCTGTGTTGTTTCTTCTTGCACATCTCCAAAACCTTCTCCTTCCTTTTATCCCCTGAACCATCTCCTGAAAGATTTACTCTGTTTTTTTTAGGGGACAATCTGTGTTATTTCTTCTTCACCTCCAAAACCTTCTCCTACCTTTTATCCCGCAAACCTTCTCCTGAAGGATTTACTCTGTTTTTCTTAGGGGACAATCTGTGTTGTTTCTTCTTGCACATCTCCAAAACCTCCTACCTTTTATCCCCTAAACCTCCTCCTTGAGGATGKACTCTGGTATTTTTAGGGGACTATCCATGTTGTTTCTTCTTCACCTCCAAAACCTTCTCCCACCTTTTATCCCCCAAGCCTTCCTCTCTGGGAGGGTGTCTCATGGGCTGAGCTGTTCCATTTCCAGGGAGGAGATGCAGGTACAACATTCCAAGTGCAGACTTGARCATCCTCCTGCCTGGAATGGCAGAACCATTGAGGTTGGAAAAGACCTTTAGGACCATCAGATCCAGCACTGCCGAGGCCACCACTAAACCATGTCCCCTTGTCCCCAAGTGCCACATCCACACGGTTTTTGAATMCCTGAAGTGCTGCAGCCTTAGAGCTGGAGCCTGGCTGTGCCTGCAGTGTGGATTTTGGGAGTTGGAGCATTTCTTCCCTTTGGATCCCAACCCAAACCACCCACATTTGTGTTTTTGTGCTGTTTCCTCTCTGACTGAACCCTTTTCTCAGGGCAGGGATCAGCCTGGTGACCTCCTTGCCCTGCATGACCAGGGAATGAACCCAGAGCCATTCAGATGGGGCTCCAGACTGGAGTTAATCTGTGCTGCCCCACAAATAACTGCATTTACTCACACAGGGGCTTTTTATTTTAATGCCTTTCTCCTCTTTGTCAGAGAGAGGAATTGTAATTAAGATTCCGCTGTGTGATGACCTCCCTATATTTAGAGCATTATTGGTGAATCCGGTACCTTTTAAAAGATATCTGGCAGTGGGAAAGTTGGTAATGGTTTATTTTCATTTAAAATTCAGGGCGTGATATGTGAGGCCGTGTTTATGAGGAGGGTACACGGTCCTGTCATTTTCTGCTTGCTTAAAAGCTCCRTAAGTGGCTGAGGAAACTCCATCCTGAGGAGAAGAAAGGGCTCATTAAAAAGATTAGCTCGTAGAGAACAAATTAAACTTCAGTGCCCTGCATAAAGATTATAATAACTGTAATAATAAATGAATTAATAATGCATTAAAGGAGAATTCCTCCAGTCAGCTTGTCACACGCTTATCCTTGAAAATTGACTGCAGTGACTTGTGTCACGAGCTAATGACCTTAACTGATGGATTTGGGATTTTTGCACACGCCAAAATCCACTCAAAMCCATATTTCTGTATTTTTGACAGTTAGTTTGCAGTAAGTTGGGCCATTTGGTGCTGCAAGCTGGGGGTGGAAGTTCTAGTTTTGACCTCAGGTAATCAGAATGGGTAAATCCTGAGCACCGGGAAGGGGAAAAATTGGCAATCCAGTGCTGGAGGCTGCACAGCTGCACCATCTTGGGCTGATGTGGGATACAAAATTTATATGAAGTTGACAGAGAGGAGGTTTAGATCAAATATTAGAAGGAAATACTCCCTGTGRGGGTGGGGAGACCCTGGCACAGGGTGCCCAGAGCAGCTGTGGCTGCCCCTGGATCCCTGGCAGTGCCCAAGGCCAGGTTGGACATTGGGGCTTGGAGCACCTGGGACAGTGGRAGGTGTCCCTGCCATGACAGGGGTRGGAGAAGATGATTTTTAAGGCYCAGTCCAACCCAAACCAGTCTGGGATTCTATCTGGGGAACTTCTATAAATTCGAAGGTTTTGTTCCCACTGTTATAAATATGAAATTATCAGGACTTAGGAATAAGTTATCGATTTCAGCACTGAAGTAAGAGGCATCCACAGGGTTTTAGTTGARGAATTGTAGGTGCTGAGGGATCTCTAGACAGCAGGAAAGTGAGAGTTTGGGGATTTCTGCTGTCTCCCCTGGGTAAGGGCTGAGTTTCTAATGGTTATTACACTGGGGAAAAATCGAATTAAGGGAATTGATTATCCAGACATGGTGAGCCAAAGCTRGTTGTAAAATGCATCTTTAGGCACCTGGGTACCTTTAAAATTAATCCATTTTTCACTCCTGAAGCCCAAACCTGCTCCTCTAAACTCAGGCACTGCTGAAGTTGGAGTTTACATGAGCCATGAGSTGGCTGATTTTTTAGAATCTTGAAAGAACTGAGGCTGGGAGGGACCTGGGGAGGTTCAAAAAGGAATCTTTGGGCTCCAGAGATTATGGGGAACACTTGGCCCGTTCCTACAGAATCATGGAATGGTTTGGGTTTGAAGGGACCTCAAATAKCACTTCATTCCAACTCYTGCCACGGGCAGGGACATTTTCCACCAGCCCAGGTTGCTCAGTTTATGATGATTATGTCACACTGGTGCTTCTGTGTGTCCTCAGTTACACCTGCAGACAGGTATTTGTAGGTGATGATTTAACACTGAGCTTTGCCTCTGAAAGGCACGAAAGCAAATTCCTTCTGGGGGATGCGTTTTTTAATTTGAAAATAATTGAAAATTCATYTCCAGTGTTCTGTTGCTTTTATTGGAAGGGAGTTTTTAATAAAAATCTCGTTCAGCATAAAAAGGACAACATCAATGGGGTTCTTATCAGCGCTCTGCATCATGTTAATACCAGAGCCAACAAAGAGTTGTGCAGGTATTATACCAGAACAAAGGAAATTATTCCAGGGATTTTATCAGGGGGATATTTTGAGTTTGCTTGTCAAGCCGTGCAATATCTCCTCTGCTTTATTTGCTGGCTGCTGTCAGAGCAGCTGAACAGTTGCTGGAGTTTGCACAGGGATTCTTTTCTCTCCCTGCACTGCTTTGCTTTGGCACGTTATTTGATCCACGCCGGGAAAACAGGGAGATATCAAACAAAAGTGAGGCATTAACACCTGGAATTGTCACAGCTCAGAGGAGTTTTGCCTCTCCGTCATTTCAAGTGGTCACTCGGGGTGCTGCAAGCACAATCCTCTTTTCCAGCCTTCCCAGCAGGGAATTCTGCTGGATTTTGGGGCAGAGCAGGTGCCTGCAGCAGGGATAGCCCAGGGCTGGCGGTGGAAAATGAGGAATCACAGCTCTGCCTGCTGGGCTGGACCTGTGTCGCGGGGTGTGTCCCAATTTAGGAACACTGGAATGGATTTCAGGAGGYGGCTGTTGTAGAAAACTATCTTTCCAATTTTATTTTGACTCTAGTTTTTATAAATATGTACAGAGGTCAAGGGATTGGCTACACAGGTCGCCACCCCTTCAACCTGGATGGTGGACATCACCATCAATCATTTCTTCTCTCACAGGAGAGGGATGTAAACATTCTAAGAATAGACATTATTTACATGAAGACTGCGCGTAAAAGTTCTACAGAAAGACAAAAGACAGAAAACTCAGAGCAACAGACCTGCTCCTCCAAACCTCCCTGACTCCCCTCTCCGGGCAGCAGAAATCCGGGGTGTTCTTAAATTTCCAGTAACGAGGCTGAGCTCATTAGCACTCTCATCAAATGGCTTTCAGTTGCTATCAGTCTGACTTGGATTTGAATTGATGACCTTGAGATAAAAGGCTTTTTATTCTATTACCCATCTCCTGAGCCATCGAGTCTTTAATATGCCGTGTAAAATCAGTTTTCAGATGGTGTTTCTTTTATATAATATCATCATTTGTTACTAATGATGTCTGATTTTGGGTGCTACAAGCTATAATTGTGCACAACGGTGCTTTTGTTATTCCTATTATTTCAGATTTATCTGCTGTATTACCAGATACTTGTAGACACAGAGAAAATGGATYGGTAATAGAGTGTAATCCAGTTTTATATAAACGAGTTAATAAAATCACATAAAAACACAGAGTTAAGTTCAGCATCAGCAAAGCTCATCTGTTACTTCAGTAAATTGAAGTATAAAATTCTGCTTTGGTGCCGAAACAAGCTTTACTGCAAAGGTCTATATGGGACCAGCAAATGTATGGAAAAATTAAGGAAAAATGAATAAGAACACGTTATGCAAACATCACAATGAAGGAAGTTTATTACATGCCACCCTTTTTCTCCTGAAGGCTTTTTTACCTGGGGATAATATGGAGAAGATCATGTTAAAAACCCAAAGTACACAGGAGTGGTAGAAGGGTAACAAGGGAGCTTTTCCTAGTTTGATTTGATATCACTGTGTTTGTTTAGAAAAGATCAAACTGGGAGTACTGGGATGAAGAGGTGCCTTTAGGGGGRGATGCTTTGGGAACTCTCAGGTATGGACAATTTGTTGTCCATRGTTGAACTGGCTTGAAGATATCCAACATGATTTTTAAAAGGAAGATATTACAAGGCTGGTGCTGCAGCAGTTAATTGTGCCAAATTAAATGGTTCTGTTCCAGAGGAGATAATAACATTTTATGAGATGTTATTTATTGGCTTTTGACACTAAAAAATAAGGGGTGGAATGCAATTCTGACACAAATCTTAATCTGAGCCCTCTGGAGCCCAGGGCATCCCCTGCCTCCAGCAAAGATGGTCGTGTCAAGGTCATTTTAGAAGCTCCCAGCAATGGGTCACAGCAGCTTTTTAGGAGATATGCATGAAAATGATTAACTGTACAGCTCAGACAGTTTTCCATGCTATCTGTCCTCAGTTTTCCTCTCAGTGAATCAAGGCAGCCACTCCTGGCATTCCCAGAGCACAACTGATTATATCCTTGTTAATTAAACCCCGTCATGTGTTGGGATGTTGCTGCCGTGCCCCTTTTCCAGCCCTCTCTCTGCATGGAGGGAGCACACATSCTCCTTTCTAGGTCGTGTTTTCTGACTGTCCCGTGGGTAATCACCTCCTGTGTCCCGTGGTTAACATCTGGTGATATTTCCCCACACGCCACTTGTGTCTGGCAGCAGCCTCTCCTTGCTGACTCACGTTTGGGTTTTATCCTTTCCAACCTCTGTTCTCACTGCCTGTCTGAAAAAAAAAAATCTTGCCCTTGGTTATTCCCAAAATTAGCAGGACTTTGAATATCTTTTTATTCAGTTTTCTTCATTGTTTCAGATTGTTTTTCACCATCGGTGTTGTCCTTTAGGGTCCTGGTGAATCCCTCACACTGGAAATATGGGGCCAAGTCAAAAACCTGTGCAGGTGTGCTGGTGTGGACTCTCAGTTTGGAAATGGACAGACAAAAAATAATCTTTGAGTGTGTTTRTTGTCAGTGTAAACTCACAAGTTGTTGAATGGACCTTACTGTGACAAACATATTCTGTTTGTCTATTCAAAATGTATCACAGCTAATTCCCTCCTGTGATAAGGGTAATTATCCTGATTAAAAAAAAAAAAAAAAAAAAAAAAGAGGAATTGGGTTCATGTCTTGGCAGTTTCTTCTCACTTTATATTCCTGGAGGCACTTGTAATTTAATTGTTTATTCATTTGTTCCTGGGTCTTCCAGTGATCTGACCTGAGGCTTATGGAGACCTCCTTTTTCCCTTTTGTAAAAAAACAGCTGCTGTCTTGCCCTCAGTCATTCCCAGAGAGTTCTAAAACTAATTCCTGGTAGTTTATAGAGAACTTCAGGAGATTCAGAAGCATTTCAAAAGGAATTTAACCCTTAATGACTTCCCCACCTGTATCTTACCCACACAGTCCTCAGCTCCCTGCTCAGRTTGTGGTCCAAGCCCCAAGTTAAAATGAATTCTCTTGAGGGTCTGGTCACTGTAAAACATATTCTTGTGAAGAAAGAGGTTGAAAAAGATGTAGAAAATTCCAGCCTTTTGTGATTTGCAGTTCTTTCCTGGGTAAATAATGGACTAATTTACCTTTACAATCCCTTTTTGCAGGCAAGGTAGGAAGAAGGGATCTTGCCACCAAAAGTAAAAGCTTCTTTTGTGGTTCTTTTGTAAGTGACCATCTTTATTTTTTTTTTTTTTTTTTGATTAATCATAGTTAATTCAACTACTGAAGGGTTAGAAAAACTCATTAGGATTTATAGGAACGACTTCTTATTGCTTAATTAGTCTTCATTAGTTGGATTGGAAGACTTGAAGATCCACATTTCTGCACTACTCACCCAACCCACGATAACCAGGCAGCTTTATTGTTATTTTTACAAGTGCACTGCAGGTGTGGTTATGTTCTCCTATTGCATTTCCTGCCCTTTTTTGCTGTCCTGATGTTTGATCCTCACTCAGGTCCAGGTCAGCCACTCTGAGAGGAGCAAATCCAGTTTAACAGCAGCAGCAGGAGGAAGAAGAGTTGGTTTTGGGAGCTCAAGCATCCAACACAGAGAACTTAGAGGGGTGGGAAGGGTTAAACTGGAAATCTCGCCCACCTGGGTGTGCACTGGGATTTTTAGAGCTTGGTATCCCTGCACTGTTTCCCATGATGATGGCAAAAGGCTAATTGGAATAATAAATACATGGTAAATATGATAAATGTATTTTAAAAGGGTGATAAACACATTCTGAGATCCTCTCAAAAAACTGCAGCCTGTTTTGGGGTTTTTTTGGGTTTTTTTGTTATGCTTCAATAGTTTATTCCAAGTCCTGCCCCTGCAGATTTGGAATGTTAATGTATTTCATTCTGCTATGAAGGATATTCCTCTTTTCTGCAATGCCACCTTCCACTTAGGGATTTCTGAGACAGATGTGATATTTAAGTACCTTCAGTCCTGTGCTTTGGAATAAAGGAAATAATTTAAAAGCAAAAAAACGACACAGTACCCTGCAGAAAATGGAAATACAAATTCATTTTCTGAAAGTGACTGAGCTACTATTGAATTATTTTCTAGATTCGTTATTTGACAGAATAGCATAAGAAAATGGCAGAGAATGGAAAGTGATTAAAAAATGTAAGAATTAATAGCAAAAAGAAGATAAGCAAATGCTGTGTGTACRGATTTGAATCCTGTGAGGTAAGGAGGATTACAGAATTAATTTACCAATGGCATTTATTTTGGAAGCCAGTTCAGGTTAATAGCACCCCTAAAAAAGTCAGTGGGGCAAACCCAGAAATGTCAGTTAAAGAATAGGGGAAAAAAACCCAAAACCCTAACAAAATTTATATTATTCTTGTTCCTAATCAGGTGAAATAATAAGTAAATAAAAAAAACCAGGAAGATGATCAATCTAGAAATTAGAATTGCAGTTTTCTCTGAAGTTGTGGTGACTTGGAAGGCCTCGAACAGCGACGGTGTGCAGATGGGATCCTGTTGGCACTGCCAGTGTTCCATCTGCGGGCAGCAGTGGCTGGGGTGGCTGTGGAGGAGCTGCCTGGTTTCCTGACAGTCTGAATCCCAGYTCTGACCCCTCCTGGATTCCTGATCCCAGTGGGATTCCCTGAGSTTTCTCCAGGAGAGAACAACCCAACCACGCATCTCCGGCCAGGGCAGAGGTGGCAGAGGTGACATTGGCCATTCCTTCCCTCTCTTGGGGCCAGCTCTGGGCAGCCCTGCCCTGCCCTGCTGTCCCCAGGCAGTGTTGGGTGCCGTGTCCATCTGTCCTGTCTGTGACAAGCGCTCGGGGTGGTGACAAGGACACGCTGGCACAGGTTGCTGTTTGCTGTTTGCTCCTGTCCCCACCGCAGTGTTCCCTGCTCCTTGGGGATGGATCCCAGCCCTCTGTGCCACCCCGTGGGCTGAGAGGAGACTCCCAGGGTTACACCCTGCCCCTGGCAGCAGGAGAACAGGATGTCTGGGCACACAGTCAGTGTGATTGAGCAGAAGCTKTTTTACTGTTTACATGAAGTTACAGATTCTAAGCTGCTTGTTCACGTGGCCATGCATTATTTGATGTGTTCCTCTGTCCTGTCCACGTGTCCAGCCCATGCTCTCTGGAATTGTGGTTGGTCCCAGGTTCTCACTCTGTGGACCTCTTTTATCTAGGTTTTGCATTCTTGCCAGTCAGTTTCTCAGGCTCTTCTTTTCTTATTTTAGTCCTGTTGTTGTCTCAGTAACCCCGATGAATTCCCAAGAGCTCTGATAACAAAAGCTACAGATGCTTTGTTAAGGTTACTTACCAACAGTTTGGCTGGTGCACAGAATGGCCCAAGTTATGCAGATACATCGGTGCCCCTGGAGGAGCAGGAGGCTGGAGAGTCACTGCAGCTCCTGTTTGTAAAAGCTGCTGTCTCCTCACAGAGCACCTTGCCTGAGTCAGGCCTGACAGAGCTGTGACAAATGACTTGGGGGTTTTCTTCAAATGCTGCTGAGCTATTGACATGTTCCCTCCAAACCCTTCCTGTCAGGCCACATCATGAGTTGCTGCTGTAGAAGGTGTTCCTGAGCAGCTCTGAGATGGATCGTTGTTCAGTGGTACCGACAGCCCGTGGGTTTTAATCTGTTTATTTGGCTGCACCATCTCCTGTGGCTGCCTGGAAATAGGATTTCCAAGCAGGCAGATCTGTCTTGGAGAATTCTCACTTTGCATATTTCCTCAGTGCTCTATTTGGGRRAAAAAAAAAAAAAATCRATTTCTTCTTTACGCTTCCGTGCCAAGCTTAGCATTTYTTATCCTGCCAAAACCAAAACCATTGGCTGTGTCTGAGTATGGCAAAGCAGGGCAGTGAGTTACTGCTCAGTGGCCTGATGCACCTTTTCCCCCTCAGTGTAGTTATTCCTCCTGCACAGGGCTGAGGGTAAGTACAGCACAGGGGCTGTTCAGTGCCTGGAATGGTTTGGATGGAATTTATTATCATTAGCAGGAAGGGCAAAGCCAGTTGCCACACGGCTTCATCACAAGGGAATTATTTCCATATGTACATTTAGGAAGAGTCAGCCCTAAGTGCTGTTGCCTTACTAAATTCAAGGACTTGGGTCCTTGAATTAGGTTTAGGGTTTGGTTAGGGTTAGGGTTGGGTTGGAGTTGGGTTAGGGTTGGGGTTGAGTTAGGGTTAG
>QVAJ01000395.1:409646-424959 GCA_003546035.1 Mixornis gularis
TTTTTTTTTTTCCTTTTTGCTGCAAAGTGTCAGGTTTCCCTAATCTCTGAGGTACACTCCAGAATTTTCTTTTACTTTTCATTTTCAAGTAAATYCATTTACTTTTCTCCTTTGCCAGCTGCATTTTTTTTTTTTTGCCACTCCATGTTATTACCAAGTTTTGTTCTTCCTCCTCCCCCCAAGCTTTGCTCCACCAGAACTTCCCAGCCCATCCAGAGCATCTCTGCTTTGTAATTACTTCACATTTCTTTATGGCTTCTCTTTAGGCAGGGGAATTGCATAAGTTAATGTGAATAATACTAATTATTTTGGATCTGTCACTGCACGACTGATGATGAATAATGCAGGACGCAGTTGTTGGGGAGTTTTGCCTTTTTCTCCTCATCACCTGCCTTGAAGTATTGTGACATTGGGTGACACAGATAAACCCGAGTTCTGTAATTAAGGTTTATTTTAATTATCCTGGAAAAGGCTCAGTTTTGCGTGTTCTCGTGCTTTGGATGTGGTTTAATCAGTCCTCTGGTTTTGCTTTCTGCTCACAACTCTGCTGACGTTTCTCCAAAGGAATAACGGAATAAATACTCTCCTTATACAGGAATAGCAGTAGGATAAAGCTCCCGAATGCCCCACATTGGCACGTTTAGGTTTTCATATTAATGATGATAATTTTGTGCATTAGATCAAGGAATTTTCCCCATCTGTCTATGGAAGGCCTGGCAAATACCACTGAAGGGGGGAATTTTAGTGCCTATGGATTTGACTTTCCTAACAGAATTCACCTTCTTTTCCATGAGCATTGGACTGATTGGGATTTTTTCCACTCCTGCTTCCCGCTTCCATAAAAGAAGCTTTAATTCTCCTTGTACAGGTTTTTGCAGCTGCAAAAAGATGAAATTTGATGAAAGCAGTGACTGAAACCATGGGTTCCTCACCCTCTCAGGGCACGCTCTGCCCAGAATCCATGGAATATGTACAGGAAAAGCTCTGCAGAATCCATGGAATATGTACAGGAAAAGCTCTGCAGAATCCATGGAATATGTACAGGAAAAGCTCTGCTTGGTTGGGGTCTTATTTCCCCCCCCCAGTTTGCCAGCAAAGCTGCTGCTGGCCGGGCTAAAGAAAAGTCATTTATGAGTGGTGGGTGAGGAATTTGTGAATATTCAGCTCATCTGTCTGAGCTGACACTGAGCTSTGAGAGCCCTGTCCATAACTGCCCAAACTGATATTTTCAGACTGGATTTGATCCCCTTCAGGCACCGAAACTTAAGAATTAAACAGTCTTGTTTTTTGGTTTTTTCCTTCCCATTCCCTCCCTCTTTTTTCCCCCCCTGTTGCTGTTTAATATTAAAACGCTGCCTCTCTTGGTAGGGAAGTCAGCAGGGATGCTGCAGCTCAGAGGGGATGTTAATTATCAGCAGGTTCCCAAACCCCTTTTGGATGGGCTGAGGCTGCCCAGATTGGCTCTGGCAGGGTGGAAAGCTCAGCCTCACATTCAGAGCTGATTCCTGGCAAAGGAGGGCACGGAAATCCAGCTCTTTCCCAGAGGGGAAGAGTGCAGTGATGCTCCTACAGCTCCAGAAAGGTGATTTTATTCTGTCTCAGGCTTGGAAATTCATCTGAATATATCTTTGGTTTAGGCAGAGTGTTTGGGAGTAGAAATGGTGCATTTCCAGCTGTAGTTTTCTTCCTCATTTGCAGATGAAAAGGCTGTGGAAAAAGACTAGGGAAAATATTTGGCTGTTTGTTGATTCCTCCTATAGGAGAATCCTTTGAAATTTACCAGCTCAGCTTCCCGAAGTCACAGTTCCCACCCAGGGATGATGTCTATTGCAGTCAAAAAATCACCTTGGTGTTCCCAGAACATAATGAAGTCAAAATGTATTTATTGACTGTRTGGCTTGAATTCAAAGATCTTTAAATGAGAAAGAAAGAAAATAAAAAGAAAGCGGCAAATTTTCCCAGCAGAAACATTTATAGTGGGAAGAAATAGTTTGAAAAATTTAATTTTTTAGCCTGAGGCCAAACAGAGCAATCACATATAGGGTGAATCAGATGGATTCCATGTGCAGAATGCTGGGAAATCTGCTTTGAAGCATYAATCAACACTTTCATGTTATGATTTTTAGCTTTGTAATTACAATCATGCCGCATTTACCAAGTGTGAATACTTACATTGCAGGGATTTGTTATCAAATTGGACGTGGGGCTGAATTTAGATTAAATTCAGGAACTCTGGGCCTGGAAATCACTCAGTACTTGGTGCCTTGTAGGCAAAAAGTGCAGAGGAAGAAGGTGAGAAGGAGGAGAGGAAATAAACACCCCAACTGCAGAGAAAACAACACTCTGATTTTTCTCCTTTAATTAGCAAGAAGTTCAGGTATGAGAAGAGAAACAAATCAGCTCGATGTGAATTCACTGCAAATCAGAGGTGCACTGCAGATACCAAAATATTAAATACTCCAGGCAGAGTCCTGTGGCAGCTGGGTTTAGGAACTGAATATTGCGAGGCTGAGCCTAAGTAATAAGCATGAAATATTAATTAGGCTCCTGGAATCTCCTGAAATAAAGGTGCTTTAGCATTAAGGAATGAAATTGAACCGGATTTAGAAGAAACATTTCAAATTATTTTGTTCGATGGGCTAACACAAATATTGACTCCCTGGTCYGTTAATGCAAATAAATTAAATTATTAGGGATTAGTGGTCGGTTGAAACTGGAGAGAGCCCAAAGCAGGAAGCTTTAACCTTTTCCCTACTCACCCCTGACACTTGGGGGAAGCAGCAGTTGAGTCTCCTGCACTGGAGCAYTGCTGCTCTCCAGGGAAGTCTTTGGTCGAATTAGTCCCTAAYCTTTGGTAATGTGCTCTCCAGAGGCTCCTGTGGCTAAATGCTCTGGTAAGTAATAGGATATGCAAAGCAGGTCTGCCCTGCTAGGGCCTGGGCKTCATAAATGAGTGAGATACAGCAGGGAACCTGAAACCTCGACTGGCAGGAGTGTTCTCTGAAACTCAGATGTGTCCCAAGGCCTGGTTATCCACTTATGTAAAGTCTGGCAAAGCTGGAATTGGAATTTCTGCYTCCTGCCCAAGACCATCTCCTTAATTAAAGACCCCACAGCTATTTGGGAAAGGGAAGGGCTGCAGTGACAGGGTCAGATTTGAGATTTGCAACCCACATCATCCTGCCCTGAGCTCCAGTTCTGCCTTCACAAAGTTTTCACAGAGTGCAGGGAAGTGCTGCTTTGTGTCTGAGGCTGCCATGGCCCTCAGCTGCCCACTCCTGCCTTGCTTTTGGCCCAGCAGTTTTCCTCRTGCACCACAGGTATCATTGAGAACCACTGGCCCAATTTCTTGTTTCATTATGGATGGCAAAATAAAACATTAATAGGTTTTTTTAATACRAACCAGGAGTTAAATATTCATTGTTTCTTATTACTTCGATGTCACTAAGCCTTTGATGTGCTGCAGCTCCAAATCTCTTCTCCCTGCTCTCCACTTGTACCCTTTTAGCTCCCGAGTGTGAAGGGCTTTGCTTGTGGCTCCTTGCAGGGCTCAGCAGCTGCTGGGGCTGTCACTGATGGATGGGATTTGGGATCTGGGATGAATCCTGAGCCGTGCCTGACTGCAGGCTGGGCTTTGGCTCTGGGCTCACTCCTCCCTAAAGCCAGGTCACTTGTCTGTCACTGTTTGTGTCAGTGTCACTTGTTTGTGTCAGTGTCACTGTGTCAGTGTCACAGTTTGTGTCAGTGTCACTGTGTCAGTGTCACTGTGTTGTCATTAGAGGACGCAAAATGAAGGACACACACGAGGGCAGTTTATTTGGGACCTCAATTTATATAGGTTCTGGACAATGACCAGGGATTGGAGGATGACGTTTCCACTTCTCCAGCCACACTGGTCAAACTAAAAGTCCATCAATTGTCCCTCCTCAAGAGAGGAAGGAGAGACACAAAGAACAGTTCACGTTCTATCACTTTTGCTTACCTGAAAGTCCATGAGAAACTCCACTAGAAAAATGCAAACATCAGAAGGCTGAAAAAGATCAGAATGACACTGCGTCAGTGTCACTGTGTCAGTGTCACAGTTTGTGTCAGTGTCACTGTGTCAAGTGTCACTGTGTCAGTGTCACTGTGTCAAGTGTCACAATTTGTGTCAGTGTCACTGTGTCAATGTCACAGTTTGTGTCAGTGTCACTGTGTTGTCATCAGAGGACACAAAATGAAGGACACGCAGTTCAGGGCAAGAGAAAGAGGGCAGTTTATTTGGGACCTCGATTTATATAGATTCTGGACAATGACCAGGGATTGGAGGATGAGGTTTCCACTTCTCCAACCAAAAGYCCATCAATTGTCCTTCCTCAAGAGAGGAGGGATAGACACAAAGATTTTTTGGTGTTTTTTTTGTTTTTTTTTGAGTATTCAGAGGATGTTGCTTTTATGTTGCTGCCTCAGGTGACAGGACAGCAGCAAAGCCTGTCCTTGACCATGACCCCAGGAGATTYTGGGGTGCCTGGGCCAGTCTCAGGTTCCTCTGGTGCTGATCCTTGCCAGTACATGGAATATTTTTCCAGCTGCTCTGGCTGTTTGTGCCAGGATGAGCCAGGCTGGCCGTGACACCTGAAATCTCAAAGGAAAGAAAAGCAAACCTGCMTGAAGTTGCTCCTTCAGGTGTAGGGATGGAACAGTTGGAAGATGAATTTACAAAGTGTTGACTCTTGATAATTCCAGCTATTTCTCCAAAGGTTCTTCAGCACATGTTCATTTGAAATTAGTTTTCTTGCAGCTTGTCAAGTCTATAAATTGCTTCAACTAACGCTGCACAAAAACCTGGAGGATTGGGATTTTGTTATGTATTTTATTCATCAAACCTGAGTGCAGGAATTAGAATTCCTCACTTGACAGGATTTTTTTGCTAAGGGCAATCAACAACTGTGGAAAATTCAATAGGTCCCAGGTCACCAAAGGAAGCAGAGCATAAACTACACGAGATTATTTTGGAGTAAGAAATAAAGAAGGGAGCATCTTAATCTTAGATTCTGGATTTATACATGCATGGCTTTCCCAGAYAATTTTAACCTCATAAATTCGTAGCAATTCATATATTTCAGTCTTGAAACTCAAAGGTTTTTCCAACTCCTTAGAAAAACCTGTTTCTGTTGTCCTTCTCCCCTTTTCCCAGTTCACCTTTCAACTCTAAATGCAATAATTTATTGGCAGCACTTTGGATTCCAGTAGTTGGTGCTTTATTCAGTGGCTCTGCAAGAAGGGCTGGGATAAAAATTTGAGCTCAGGAGAGAATCCAGAGGTTTTTATCCCCCTCATGGAGAGGAGCACTACACTCCTTCTTGGAGAGCTGCTCTTCAAGGCATTTACAGGAAAAGGTGGTTGAAATAGTTTGGAAATGAGGAGTGTGGCAAAGGGGGAAGGGATCTGAATCKCT
Source organism: Mixornis gularis (assembly GCA_003546035.1). NCBI lineage: Eukaryota > Metazoa > Chordata > Aves > Passeriformes > Timaliidae > Mixornis > Mixornis gularis. Next base: position 415,084 of record QVAJ01000395.1, read on the forward strand.
GGAAAAAAATATTTATGAAATACTACCCAGCTTTGTGTTCCTTGTTTTCTCTCCTGACCTGTTTTAATCTTGTTTTAATTTGTTTTTTTTTTGGTTGGGGGATGTGTGGTAATGGAGGCGCGTGTTTGACAGACAATAAACGGTGTAATGACCGTGATTAACATTCACAAAAGGTAATTCAGGTGGGAAAAAGCTCGGCAAGCCTAATAAATGCTTCCACTTAAGGTCTGCCTCTTAAATTCTTGAGGAGAATTACACAAACCACAAAAATAAAACCCAAAACCCACTCTGGGATTTTCAAATTGGGTTTGCAGATTACTGGTGGTATTAATGCGAGCATCCACATCCCTGGGAATGTTGGTCCCCGTCATGTCRGATGCCTGGAGGACTCTGTCCTGCAGGGATTGGGGACTTTGGGCTTCAGCTGCTCAGAGCTTTCAGCCCCCTGAATCCCAAGATTTTAAATGTACCGAGTGAAAGCCCCGAAATTTGTGAGTGAAACAGAAATCAGGGAATGTTTCCTGYGCTCTGCAGGAGGCAGAGCTGGGCTGGGGAGCTGGATGGGGTCTGATGTTCCGCTTTTAGCAGCGCTGCTCCTGGGCCGGCTTGTACAAAGTCACCTCTGGTTGTCTGTTCTGGGCATGTCATCTGTCACAGCTGCTCTGTCTGCTGGCCATCGATGTCCTTTTGGACAGATTTATGTCACAGCCCTTCCCTGCACCGTGACCAATATCRTAGGAAACAATGAAGGAAGCAGATGCACATTATTTCTTAATTATTATTACTTTATTGCCATCTATAAATAATTTCTCCTTTTTCTTCCCCCCTCCAAAACCAGGTTCCTATTTGTTTTCTTTTTTTTTCCTTTTCTTGTTGTTACTCTAATGGGCTGTCTCGGCTCCACAGCCATCAGAAATCTTGCCTTGATGAGGCTGCTATGAAACATTTAAAGATTTAAATTATAAACTCAGAAGGAGAAAATCAACGATGCATGATTAGYTGAAAGTTTTAAACATAATAGTCGTATTTTTCATATGCGTGTACAGAAATGGCTCGTGTCAACTGTAATGTGATTTTTAATACATATTAATAGAGTCTGTTGCAGTGTGGATGGTTTGAACACCTTTTGGCAGATGGCTGTGGCATTAGAGAATGCACAATATAAATGAGTCGTTTAGGGAAGGAAAACAAAGCTGGAGTGCTGAGGGTGACTCTGCTCAGAGATGTGGTTCCTGCAGCCAGAAAGASTGGAGTCGGGATTAAATTTGCCAGGGAAAGGAGACAAATGAACAGATAAATCCCTGTGTCAGAAAGGAGCTGGCTGTTGGTACAGCTTGTTCACATCCCCAGCTGTGTCTCTGTCTTTTAGCTGCTGTCCCTGTAGAGGTCAGAGGGTGCAAAGCCAAGGCTGGGGCTCAGTTCATCCCTGGGAGGGTTGGGAAGGAGGACAACCCCAAGGCTGGGGCTCAGTTCATCCCTGGGAGTGTTGGGAAGGAGGAGAACCCCAAGGTTGGGGCTCAGTTCATCCCTGGGAGGGTTGGGAAGGAGGAGAGACCAAGGCTGGGGCTCAGTTCATCCCTGGGAGGGTCAGGGTGGAGGAGAACCCCAAGGTTGGGGCTCAGTTCATCCCTGAGAGGGTTGGGGTGGAGGAGAACCCCAAGGCTGGGAGGTTCAGCTGTGTTGGACCTGAGGGATGGAGCAGCTCTGCTGTGAGGAAAGGCTGAGAGAATTGGGATTGCTCAGCCTGGGGAAGGCTTTGGGATGAACTAACTGTGCCTTTCAGTGCCTAAATGGGCTCCAAGAGAGCTGGAGAGGGACAGGACAGGAGGGAATGACTTCAGACTGAAAGAGAGTAGGTTTAGATGGGACATTGGGAAAAAWTCTYCCTGGGCAGGTCCTGGCACAGRRTGCCCAGAGMRGCTGTGGCTGCCTSTGGATCCCTGGCAGTGYCCAAGGCCAGGCTGGACAGAGCTGGGAGCAMCCTGGGACAGTGGAAGGTGTCCCTGCCCATGGACAAGATGGATTTTAAGGTCCTTCCCAACCCAAACCCTTCTGTGATTCTCTCTGTGGAAAGCAGTAACCACTGTCTTAAAACTGATGTAAGACGTGAAAGAAGTCGATGGCTGAGCATTGTCTCCTTTTTGTTTTGTGCTGTTCAGAAAACAGAATTAGCCKGTGATGAATCTGTGAATCCTGTGAGTATATTCCACTTTCCAGGCAGTGGCCTGACAAATGGCAGGGGTTTTGTAGGAAATCACTTTAGCAAACGCTAAAGGGCACTCATCTCTGAGCCAGAGTGCAGCAGCTGCTGGGGCAATTTATTGCTGTGCTCAAATTCCTAATCGAGGGGCTTGTTTGTAATCCCTCTGCCAGGTAACCCTGGCAAGGCTGGGGGGAGCCTAGAAAGAGATATTTAAAAGCAATCTGCATTTTCTCCCTTGGAAATCTTGGGAGCCATTCTCATTCCTGGAGTTTCCAACAGGAGAGGCAACAGCTTTTGGCTTCTGCTCCGTCAGGATGATTGTCAGGGCCCTGGATGAGCTTTGTGCAAAGCTTTGGGAACATGTGTGTGCAGCAGGAACCTTTGTGCAGAGCTTTGGGAACGTGTGTGCAGCAGGAACCTTTGTGCAGAGCTTTGGGAATGTGTGTGCAGCAGGAACCTTTGTGCAGAGCTTTGGGAACGTGTGTGCAGCAGAAACCTTTGTGCAGAGCTTTGGGAATGTGTGAGCAGCAGGAACCTTTGTGCAGAGCTTTGGGAACAAATGTGTGCAGCAGGAACCTTTGTGCAGAGCTTTGGGAACGTGTGTGCAGCAGGAACCTTTGTGCAGAGCTTTGGGAATGTGTGTGCAGCAGGAACCTTTGTGCAGAGCTTTGGGAACATGTGTGTGCAGCAGGAACCTTTGTGCAGACCTTTGGGAACACGTGTGTGCAGCAGGAACCTTTGTGCAGAGCTTTGGGAATGTGTGAGCAGCAGGAACCTTTGTGCAGAGCTTTGGGGACAAGTGTGAGCAGCAGGAACCTCTCTGCTGCTGGCTGGGCACGCTGCTCCAGAGGCAGCCTGTCTCTCCTGAGCCTTTGGAGCATTGCCGTGTTCCCAGACACCCATTTGCCATCAGGGCTGCACATGGAGCTCATCCCTTTGGACGCTGCTCCATGGCAAAGCCGAAACGAAATCACGGSGTGTGAGCAAACTGCCTCTTCTTGCGGCCAGGGCTGTGTTTTCTCTGCAGAGGGAATTGTGCTCCAGCCCTTCCCAAGGCAGCCCTGTGAGGTGTGAGGGCACAGTGACAGGCTGACAGGTTTGCTCCGTGCTCTGACACGCCGTGTCGGGGCTGCCGGGGATGGAGCCGAGCCCTTTGCAGTTGCAGATGGAGCGATGCGTAATGCGCTGAGCCGCTTGTTAATTCCGCCAGGTGATGAAATCTCCTGGGCACATAATCRCTACAAATGTTTGCTTGACTCTACCACATCGCTTGACATTATACTCCACGAGTTTGCACCTCGCTGAAATTACAGCCCTGGCTATAAAACGCCRCTGTTAGGCAGCAAAATGTTAAAGAACTACGGATGAGACTGATGGCATTTTAAAAATGCTTTCTGCGCCTTGGAATTGCAACCATTCATCCCATCTCCTGCTGGTTACACACTTTGTAATAGCTATTGTTTCCACGGCTGGGGTTTAATTCTCCTCGGCACGTTGGCAGCGCTGGTGATCTCAATAACAATCCTCCCAGCACGGCTGCAGGGGCTGCGGGGAGCAGCCTGACTGACAGATATTGGAARCCTTTTTGTGGTTCAGGATTAGTGAAACATATCCCAGGCGGACCTGTTGGAGTGGGTGATCCGTGGGATCCTGGCTCTGTCACCTGTAGGGGAGCTGCGGTGGCTTTGGGGTCAGGTTGGGGTCGTCCCTCCCTGCAGGTGACAGCCCGTGATCCCTGTGGAGCCTGGGGCAGAGGAAGTGCCAAATTTCCAGTGAAATTAAAGCCTCCCTCTCCCTGGTCGTGGCTGAATTGCTGCTGCTCAGGGGCTTTYCAATGCCACAGGTCAGCCCCAGAGTGCAGGGATGTGTTTGAGCTGAATATTTTGGGGTGTAGGRGTCACCAGCAGGCGCTGGGTGAGGCTCTGGGACATGTTCTGCAGCACCATTCTACAACACCGTTCTACAAGAGCATCTCCACAGCAGCCACAGGATCACTGAGCTTGGAAAAGCCCCCCAGGATCATAAAGTGYCCCATCCCCACCCTGTCCCCAGCCCAGAGCTCCGAGTGCCACATCCAGGTGACACCTCCAGGGATGGGCACTCCAAACCTATCCCTGCCAATGCCTCTCCACCAGGTCTAACAGGTGAGCCACACTTTGCACCAGTTTCCTGCTGGATTGTCCCTTTGGACAGGGAGAAGTGGTGCTRGAGACACCACCCAGCTCCTGGGAGGGTTCCTCCTCACCTGCAGATTCCTTCCAGCAGCCTTGGAGCTGATTTTGCAGGGAGTGAGAGCCGCTCCCAGACGCTTGGGATGCCCAAACTTGTCCTGGAGTACAGAAGCTTAAAGTATTTGTTGAAAACASTGATTTCTTTGAGTGTAAAAGTGGAATCCCTTGTGCCCAACAAGCTCCTGTGAGCCYGTTTAAACCTTAGCCAAGTCGAGAATGGAAACAACTTTCACTCCAATAAAGCTGAAGTTACAAAATTAGAAATGCTGTTGTTACAAAAGGAAAGCAGACAAAATTAGGAGACAGAAACTTCATTTGTCCCTGGATTAGGAGCTGCTGAAGGCGTTACCTCCAAAGGAGGAACCTTCTTTTTTTTCCTTAGTGACTTCAGCCTGACAGTGCTTGGATTTTGGACAAGTCTCTTGGGAGGTGAAAGCCCACCTGRAGATTTCACTCTTTATTTTTTAATTTTCTGGCTGCTCCATAATGCAGGAGACATTTTAGAACAGCTCTCAGGCTGCCCTGATTCCTGCACTGTTTGGAAGGATCTGTGTGTGTTGTCAGCTCGGATTTACCTGCCTGGTGCCCAGGAGAGTGCCAATGACCTTGGTTTGTGGTGGATGGACCTGAGGGAAGCAGAGGGAATGGGGAATTCTGCTGTTTTCTGTTCCACACACAGCACACAGCATTGCAGTTCTTTGGTGATCTTCATAAACATGTAAATCATATTATTAATATGATTTATATTATCAAATCCCACCAAGAAAGATTTTCCTGAGGTAGGTAACAGGCCCCAGCCCTGTTTTTCCTTACCAGTTGCTCCTGTCTTGGAAAGGCAGCGAGGTGTTGTGGTGCATGAGTGGAATTTGACAGGTTTCCCATGGAAACAGAGGATCAGGKTTTTATTTCTTCTTTGTCAGTGAAGCTGATGTCAGTCAGGAGCATCTGTGCTGTCCTCAGAGGATACACCACGGTGTAGATTGGAGTGAGTGAGGGCTGAATCCTCCTGTGCCCATGAACAGTTTGCACAGTCTTGTCTGCCTTAATATATCTTATTTATATATWTTTTAAAAAWTTGCTTGGTGCTATGATACTGGTATTTCTTTTTGAAATACATCCCTGCTGTGGCTGCAGCCTGGGGAGTTCAGGCAGGTTRGAAATACTCTCAAATGCAGATTTTTCTGCTTTGCTCCCTGATCCCCCCAGACTGCCATTGCGGGGTCCCCAGTTCCCTGCTCGGGGCTTTGAGACCCAGCCTCTCTTTCCTTTCTTCCTCAGTGAGTTGCTGTTCCAGCCTCACAGATTCTCCCAGGTCCCTGTGCTGCCTGTGTCTGCCCAGCACTGCTCCCTGCTCGGCTGCATTCTGAGATTGTGCCGGAACCATCCCTCTGCCAGGATCTGTTCCCTCTTCTCTCCTGGACGAGGAGCAGCAGCTGCTGTGGGGCCTCAGCCTCCTGCACACCCCAGCCTCCTCTGCTGCCTGCTCCCCTTCCTTTGTGTGCTCCTCTTGCTGCCTCCTTTTCCCTGAAACCTCCCTCTCCCCATCTCTATTCCACGTTCCAGATCCTGTGCTCCTCTGTCCTGCCTCCTTTTCCCTGAAACTTCCCTCTTCCCATCTCCATTCCACACTGCAAATCCTGTGCTCCTCTTGCTGCCTCCTTTTCCCTGAAACTTCCCTCTCCCCATCTCCATTCCACACTCCCAATCCTGTGCTCCTCTTTCTGCTGCTCCTCAGCACTTTTGTCCCTTCAGCCTCATGGAATTGTGGAGTGGTTTGGGGTTGGAAGGGATTAAAAGCTTGTCCAGTCCCTGCCATGGGCAGGGACACCTTCCACTGTCCCAGGAAATTCCAAGCCTTGTCCAGCCTGGCYTTGGGCMCTKCCAGGGATTCAGGGKCAGCCACAGCTGCTCTGGGCACCCTGTGCCACCCTCCCCACCCTCACAGGGAGCTCATCCCTTGCTGCTTCCTCATTTCTGCATGGAGGGGGACCNCAGCCACAGCTGCTCTGGGCACCCTGTGCCACCCTCCCCACCCTCACAGGGAGCTCATCCCTTGCTGCTTCCTCATTTCTGCATGGAGGGGGACCCTGAGTGTCTGTACCAGCTGTTGGAACAGCTTTGCTCAAAAAACATTTCATTTTTTTGTTTCCCTTTCCTTGCTCCAGTGTCAAACTGGCTCTGATGAACTGTTTGGGTTTTGTTTTTTTTTCACACTCACTTGGCTCTGCTGTTTCCAGTGTGGAAATAGGTGAGACTCTTAATCACACCTGGACCAGGTAAAAAATGAGTCAAGACTCATCTGCTTTATGAGACATCAGTTGGAGCTTTTCCCCAAACAATCAAGCCTTTACTGGCAGCGGGTCAAGCCTTTAATGCTGTTCCCAGGGTTACCTGCTGGGAGGAACAGAGGGAACAATTCTGTGCACACCGATGGCAGAGGAAACCCAAGGCTTCCCTGCTCCAGGTTGGGAAATACCATAAAACATCCCAGAGGCATTGCTGGACCTGCCTGCTGACTAGGAAGAAATTCTGAGAGCAACAAATGTGTGGGAAACCCGTTTGAAATCCGTATTTCTCAAGAATTCTCTCGTTCACGTCATGRAACTCACCTCCATTTCCTGCCTGTGTGTAAACCTGCTTACTGTGGGTTGTGATATCATTGACCTGATCTACTGCTCTGTAATTGGTGGGAGAGAAGGGAAAAAAACACCCCAAAAAATCTCTTTATGAAGTGCTCTGCCAATTTACCATGCCATAAAAGAGGTATGCCATAGTTAGTACTGAGGCCTAATTATGTAAATGACATCATTTAATAATCATTATTAAATCCCAGCCAGCTTTATTTCTTTTCCTTATTGTCGATGGTTGTCCTTGATAGGAAAATGTCACGATGCCTATCATAAAAATTAATTTTTGTGAGGATTTCACACCCTTGCAGGGGCTTGGAGAGGCCTCACAGGCAGAGGCTGATTCCTCTAATCTTTGCAAGAGCAAATGTTGTCCACAAGGAGAGCAGGGAGGGGACAGAAAACTCTCACAGCAGCAAATATTTAATTAAAAAAGCTGCTTGGGCCAACTAGTTGTGGCAGCAGCTGCTTAAACAGAGATGTGTCCTCTAAATAACTCCAGCTAAATAAAGGGAAAAGGAGAGTTGGAAAAGCCAGGGAAAAGCTCCAAGGGCTTCTGCTGTAATTGCAGGAATGGGTTTCAGTTTTGCAGTTTTGGTGTCTTCAGCAGCCATGAGCTCCTTCTGTGCCTGTCTGGGAAAACAGGATGCTTCCAGCTCTGGGAGTTCTACAGAGAGGAGAGTGTCAAGAACACCAATGCATCACCTGCTGCCTGTATTTGAGRTGTGCAAGGTCTCATGAGGAAGGCTTTTCTGCCCTGTAGAATAAAACACAGTTTGGTAGGTACAGAATGAGCTCTTTTCTAGCTCCAGACAACTTTCCCTGACTAAAGGAGGGGTAGCTGAGTGTCTCTGCTGCAGCAGGGCTGGCCTTGTGCCCTCATGCCAGGGAGTTTTCTTCATTTAATATTAATTCTGCAGATTCCTGGGGAGTTCCCTTTGCACCTTCTGCATCTGCCACCTCGTGACCTGCACTTCTAAAGGCTTCACACCGTTTATTTAACATGAAATGTTATTTATAATAACCCAGTYCCATTTTTTCAGGTAGTACCTCAGAGCATCCCAGCTGCAGTTCAGTTCCATAATAAATAAATGTTGTCTGACCAACCAGCTGGGCAGGATAAAGGAATGTGAGGTGTCCATGCATGGGCTGTGTCAGGAGAGCTCTTTGAAAGGCTCAGAYCCATCAGGAGCAAATCCATGAGTCTCTTCCATGCTCTGGGGATATTTCCAGGCTCAGGGCTGCAGGGAGGCGTGAAGGAGCAGAAATTAAGTCAGAACTATTTGAAAGACAAGTGTATGGAAGGCCTTGTGCATGACTGGCTCCTCTCTGGGATATTTTTRGGGATTTTTTAGCCACCTTCTGGTTCATCTTTGTAAGGAACATTATTAGTTTTTGTGAGGTAATAATTAGAGGGCATTAAGTTTATCCATGATGTGACACCAATGAGATGTAAACAATTTGACCAACAGTATTTACAATTTCTTCTTTAATTTGTTTGTTTGTTTGTTTTTTAAGAAGTCAGAGCAATGTCTGTGATGCTGTAGAAGCTCTGGATGAAGTCTGTAATGCAGATTTTGTGCGTGTGGCATGGCAATCACTTCTCCCACYGTGCAAACCATGGATTAGAGCAACACTTGTGCAGGTGGGCTGGGGAGCAAAAACCACCCTTATTCTGAAGAGTTTGGTGTTGGGGCCAGAATGGGCAGTGAAATCCTGGTTCTGCCTGTTTGACATTCAACACGAAGCTTCCCCTTGCAGTTTTACATAACTTCAGCAGAGTTTGATTGTTCAGGCAGAATTTCCCACTCCTGATATTTACTTGCTGTACTTCTAATTTGATTTTATTTACTTTAATTTCCAGCAAGGTGGAATGGAGTTTTGTTTTTTTTTTTTCCAAACTGGGGGATGATCATGGTGGGTTTGTGCTGAGTGCTCAGAAAGTCACAGTGTGGGGAGCCAGCAGCAGCTCCAGCTTTTGAAACAAAGATTTCATATTTGGCTGAGTGGATTTTTGCTGTTGCCATGGAAAGCAAAACCCAAAAGTAAAGGAAGAGCAGGCACCTAAATTGCCCTTAGTGGGCCCTTCCTCTGGGTTGTTCCTAAACCTTCTTGTGTGKCCTTGGGAGATTCTTGACCAACCCCTTAGGAGCTGAGGGAATGGATTTAGTTTTGCCCAGTTTCCTTCATAACGTTTTTCCCTGGGTACTGGGTAAACAGGTAAATCATATTTTCCCAAGCAATCAATCATATTTTCCCAAGCAATCCTATTTTCCCAAGCAATCATGTTTTTCCTAGCAGTCATATTTTTCCAAGGTTTTCAGGCTGTTTGAATGGTTTTGCTGCCTGCGTTGCTTCCTCATTGTTTTCTGCTCAGCCACCYGGCTGGAGACAAATTGTACCTCTAAAGATCAACCGTGCCTTAAAATCCACCCTGGGCTTGTGATGTGCCTGATGAAACATCTCCTGTGATCACCTGAAGGCACTGCAGTCACTGCCAGCTGCTCCTCTGCATCCTGCCRCTGCTGGAAGGGAGGATGGATGTGGATCCTGAGGAGAGAGAGGCAGAATTACAGAGTTCTCTTCCCTTTCTTTCACAGCTACAGTAGATATATTCAATATATTGTCAGCCAGCTGTCTCCASTGGGGTTGATGGATGTTTTGATTTAGTGCCTTGGAAAAAAAAAATGGGATTAATGGAAAAAAGTAACTGTTGCAGCTAGAAAATCGTTGGGGTTTGGAGTGTTTTGAGTGATGTTTTTCCCTTACAATGCTAAAACTGCTGGAGCAAGTGCAGAAAATTGCTGCTGTGCTC
>QVAJ01000395.1:434306-474935 GCA_003546035.1 Mixornis gularis
GCACTTCATTTAAAAAAAAAAATAAGAAAAAAAAACAAGGTGTGAGCTAATTGGTTTGGTTAAGGAATCAAGCTGTGTTCTTTTTTTTTTTTTTTCTTCAATTTAATCTGAATTTATACAATGCTTTGTGACAATCATCTGGAGCAAAACTTGCTGTGACCTTAGCAGGCTGCACACCTCCTGTAACCCCAGGTCCCCTGCCTCTGGCTGGCATCCTGACCTGTCCCCAGAGGTGTCAGCAGATGGGGGAGAGAAGCCTCTCCCTGCCACCAGCCCACCATCTGCAGGCAGCAAGGCTGGGCAGGCTCTGGTGAGCCCGAACTGCAGTTCTGCATCCAGAGGGTTTTCTGTCACAGCATCTGTTCCACTGCCAGTGACACAGATCTGGGGCTGAGCGTGTGCCAGGGGCAGGTGAGGAGGGGGAGAGCCSCATCCTGCAGTGACAGCAGCCATCAGGTGGCTGCTGGCCGGTTCTGCTGCGTGTCCTGAGCGTCCCCTGTGCTGTCACACAGCCCGAGTTTTGGCAGGCTGAGCTTTGGAAAGCTCCAGCRCTCATAAGTCAGGGCCAGGAGAACTCAAACCGAGGGAATATCGACTGCCACGAGCAGAACWACTGGTGTTGCCTGATTCTGGCTGATTTACACCCAGCTGGGGCTGTCCCCTGTCCCTGTCCCCTCCAGTGCCCTTCTGCAGAGCGGGGCACTAAGCAGATTAGTCAGCTTCTTCCATCAGCAAATACTCSGGGCCTAAGATACTTAAAAGACATCTGGTTTTTAGCCTCATTTCTAAACAAACGAGGCTTATGTGATTAYAGTGTCTGTCTCTTGCCCCTCGCTGGCCAATTTCAATGCTCAGCCGGGGATTTTGGTCTCAGAGATGGGAACTTGCAGGAAGTTTTTGTGGGCTGGGGAGGGTGTGAGCAGAACCTGTCCTGGAGGGAGGGCGGCAGCACAAGCTGTGCTCGTGTCAGGGTTGATGTCAGAGGGAATGTGCTGGGGGAAAGGGATATTTCCCTCKGTTTGTAGGGAAAAGCAGAAAAGCCCCATGGGCTGGAGGGTGTGGGCTGAGTGGCTGAGCTCTGCCCCTGCTCCAGCTGTGCCAGGCAGGCACAGCCATCCACAGTGCCACCTCCTGCTGTCCCCGCATGCCAACTGCTCCTGTGATGCYGGGATTGCTTTCCTGATCCCTGGATTAACGGGCTGGGATGTGCAGAGATCCAAGAGCTGTGTGTGAGGCGGGCTCAGCTGGGCAGGGGGTTGCCCTGGTGTAGCTTTGTGGGGCAGAGCTGGCCATGGCCTGGTCACTCCGTGCCTCCTGCACAGTGGCCTTGTCTGCAAAATTATTGTTCTTTCCAAGCTGTCCTGACAACTGAGCTCTAAATTCTCCTGAGACTGATGTCCCTTGGCATTGTTAGAGGGTGCACAGGTAAACACAGCTTGTGCTGGTTAATAATTCACTCAGATACCCTGGATGGTGACCGGAATCCTCCGTGCACACACTTGTGCAGAATCACAGAATCCCAGAGTGGTTTGGGTTGGAAGGAGCCTTAAAAATCACCTTCTCCCACCTCCTGCCATGGGCAGGGACACCTTCCACTGTCCCAGGCTGCTCCAAGCCCCATCCAGCCTGGCCTTGGGCACTGCCAGGGATCCAGGGGCAGCCACAGCCTCTCTGGGCACCCTGTGCCAGGGCCTGCCCACCCTCACAGGGAAGGATTCCTTCCTGATTTTTGATCTAAATCAGAATTCTCTCCTTTACTTCTGGGTGAATTTCACTGAAATGCTCATTAGAGCTGGATCTGTCACCTTTTTGCAGACACACAATGTTTTTGCCTTGTAATTCAGAACCCAAGGATGTCTAATGGAATGTGTAAAACCCACGTAGAGTAGTTCTGTGGGGGAAAAGCAAAGGTTTCRTGTTCTGGTTCCTAGTAATGAACTAAATGAGATCGTGTCCTTTTCTGAGCATAAATGAAAGATAAAAGACAGATGAGATTTATGAACGAGGTCATTAGTGTACCAAATTTCTCTCATTAGATCTGTTACATTACTTTCCAACTTACACAACTCCCATTAGAAAAATTTATGAACTGKAATGATTACAAATGCACCGTGTTCTAAACCATCCCTGCTTTTATTTGCCAAACAGCAAAAAAAATAATGATACTTCTGTGCTACAATAGAGCTGTACTTCTGTGCATGTGGGGTTTTTTTTTTTTTTGTTAGGATTTAAATAGAGGTTGTTCTTGGAGCCAGGGGATGGGGCGAGAGGAAAATGGACCATTTAGCGCAATTCAGCTGCAAACCTGAAGCATTGCTGTAATRTTATAACCCAGGTTGATATTATGGGCTAATATTGCTGTTTGTTCTCCTCACCAGACTCCCACTTTCACATCCCCGTGCCTGATTTGGAGTGACAGTGAGCAGAAGCACAAGGTATCTCTCATTCTGTTTGGACTCCTTGTTTACAGAAGAGTGATGGAGATGCTGTTAAGCACAAAAGGCATCACCATATGCCTGTTTTTCTTTGTATTGAGTTTGGCAGCAGCTATTGAAATACCATTATCAGGTGAGTTGTAGCTATTTGCTGTGCACTTTGCTGTTTTGTTTGGTGTTCCTTTGCAGCTATCCCTGAAGGAGAAAATTGTTAAATCCTCCTTTCCAGTTGTGCTCCATTTGGAATTTAATCTGGCCACAATGTGGCCTTTGGGAAATTCAGGTGTGATCAAAAGCTAAGCTGTCCTGTTTGGGCCTGCTTAAATGGAGCAGTAAAGTTGTCTAATAACATTTCTCTGGTGTTTGCCATGCAACACAACGCTCGGCTCCGAGGGTTTGGGTTTGTCCTTCACTTCAATTCCTCATTTTGGCTCTGAATCCCCCTCTGAAGGATTGTTTGATGTGCGTTCATCCCTCCTTGCTCGTCGTGCAAGCTGCCATCCCAGCCTGRGGAAGGAGCAGGTGGATGTCTCAGGGCAAATGTTGCTCCCCAGAGRAGGATTTCACACTCCACGTCCTGCCCCGGGGAGCAGCTCCCGCCTCCCTCGCCGGCTGGGATGAATTCAAACTGCTTGTTTTACATGGATCATGAGCTTCCAGGACACGTGTAAAATATGGYATGAGGCTCACAGGGAAGCCAGAGGACCCCTCCTGCCTGGAGTACAGCCCAGACCTCCCGAGCTTTGCATTTTTCAGACATAAATGGACCAGGAGGGTTGAAAACTGCATTTTGCTTTGTTGTTTCAGTTGCAAAAAAAAAACAAACCAAAAACACCCAACAAAGCAAAATTCAACAATATTATGGTTTATGAATTATGGTGGGGRAAAAATAAAGAAGTAAACCTAAGGAATAATAAATTTAGGCTCTTTTCAGGGTCTCAGAGTAGGACATGGGCCAGTTTCAGGGCATCCTGTGGATCTGCCATGAGCTCTTGGCACTCTGGAGCCTGCCAATAGCCCTGGCTGCAAAGAGGAAGCCAGCCTAGCAGGTTTATAGGATATTTTTGTAAAACTATCCAAATTTGCATTGGGAAATAGAGGTTTTTGGGGTTTTTTTTTCGGGAAGGAACTGCAGTGGCTCCTTGTGTTTCAATAAAACCCAAGTGGAGCTGTGACTAAAGCACAGGCAGACTCTCTGGGCATCTACTGCTTTTATGAACCTACCCCAGGGAACCACCTAACCCTTAATTAGTTGTAATGAAGCATTTTATATTATAATAAAAAGTTATTTCTGRTCAGTGGAGCTGGTGGGCTTGGAAGTGTTCAGCTTTGAGACCGTGTGATATGACAAGACTCTGCATTTCACTCCAGCTTTGAGCTGCCTGGACTTAAAGCAGCACCCGAAGAGCATTTTAATTCTCTTCCTGGCTGTTTATAACAATGGGGTGATCCTATTATCCCAGCCCCACTGCAGGGAACGTTCTCCTTCCTCTGTTCCACAGGCTTTTGCAACGCTTTAATTCCCTCAGAAAAAGAGGAAAAGTTTGTGYAGTCTCCGTGCGTGCCCACCCTGGGGCAGATATGAAACCAGCCTYGCAGTCCATGGCTTTTCCTGGCAGTTTTCTCCAGGATGGAGGCAGCAGTTTGTGATTTCGTGTGTGTGCATCTGTGTCTGGATGAAATCCAGTTACTGACTTCACCTCTGAATAAATTTGCCAGGCCACAGCCCCGTGCTTTGGCTCTGGCATGGTCCCAGCTCCCCTCTGCCCTGGGGGGGTTTGGAGGGGAGTGAGGGTGGGCACTGTCCCTCTGCCAGGCCTTTCTTTGGGGGCAGTGACAGTGCTCAGAGGGTGTTGTCCGTGCCAGGGAGGTGATGATCATCTTTTCCCACTTTCTGCAGGAATAATGCAATGCTGCCATTGTCCCTCTCCACTCCAGGGGAGCCCAGTTTGGCTGGAATGGTGTTTTAACCCAGTTCCTCTTTGTGTTCAGTTTCCCAGCTCCCAACAATCACAGAGCAGTCCCACACCCGGGTTGCTTACCCCTTTGATGAGGACTTCACCATTAAATGTGAGGCCAGAGGAAACCCCCAGCCCACGTGAGTACTGCTTGGAGAAGCAAACAGAAGCTGAGTTTGCTTTTAACCTTCGCCAAACATTGTTGTGTCTGCCAGGAGCTGCTGCACAAAACCCTGCTCATCATCCTCAGTGGGGTTAAGGTTTGGCTTTCCATTCAGCTTTTGTTGCTCCATCACTTTCCCCTCACCCTGTGAACAGATATCAACACGGTTTTCCTCGCTGGGGGATGTTTCATTTTTCTGGCACGTGCCAAATTCACCCCCGTGGTTTAAAACCAGAATCTTGTCTGGGTTGTGCTGCAGAGGATGGGGCTGTGTCATGGTAATCAAAGGGGCCCAGCTGTTCCTCTGCCTCTTGCACAGCAACCCTAAAAACCCCAAACACATTAAACTGTGTATTCAAACAGCACATTTGCATTTTATCAGATATTTTGTCTGTACCCAACGTCAGCAGGGGCGTGCTGATGGTACAGATAGAAACATAAGGAGTTATTCACATAAATATCCAAAGATAAGCTCTGTGCATTTTACACCAGTGTGGAAGAGAAAAAGATTTTTATGTGCAAAAATGTGATTAACAAGAGTGCAATAACAACACAGTAAAAACTCCTCCTGAGGCTTCCACCACTGAATGGTGTTTGGGCTAAATTAATAGCTGGTTTGAATGACATTTTTTTCTCTTTAATCCTTCCCTTCTCCTTTCTTTGCGATGCAATTTAAACTTTAAAAGGCGTTCTTTTATTCAGATCAAGGCGATTTGGTAATTTTTAATTGAGCTCTGAATGGGGATTTGTAGCACGATAACAAATTCCCTTTGTTCCACTGTTTGTCAGTGCATCAGTGAAAAGTTTCCTGGTGAATTGAAATGATGTGGTAATGCCTGTTAGGTGAGGGGATCCCATATTCCTTCCATCCTGGAGCAAGGCAGTTTTGYCAAGAGCAGTGAAGTGCCAGAACAACAGCATTGTTGACATTATTTATTCTCTTAAAACAAAAAGAAGAAAGGTATATCTGCCACCAAATTGACGTAATTTCCAGCTGTCTGATTTTAAATCAGTTTAGGCAAATTTCAATGCATCTGAGAATTGCAGGTACAGGAGCTGTGACAATTCCTTCAGCATTCATCAAAATCACGCCCCAGCAGCATCAAAACCACAAATGGTTCTGTGGCAAGGAGAAACCCCGTGGAATCATCTCAGTTTCTTCTGATTCAGCCRTGGTGGAGGGTGGGAGAAGCTCTGGTGGATCTTTGCCATTCCAGAGCAGCAGTTCCACCCCAGCCACAGCCTTTGCAGACCTCCAGGTCCTGTCAGTGTGTGGCTTTCCCAGCTGCCCTGTTGTTGGGACYYTGGGCACTGAGAATTKTAGACTTTCTGTGCTGACAGGCACCGACCCTCAAGAAAACACTGCATTGCATCTGAGGCCGTGGAAAAGACTTCCAAAATTGAGTGACAGCACTGGGATTGTGGGTGTGTAGTTAAATAGAAGTGTGTAATATCACATGGTGGAAAACTTAGAGTTTAAGGGTTTAGAATATAATAACGTATATAAAGCAAGATGGAGGATTTAGGGCAGAGGCTGAGTCCTTCTTTTTCACCTTCTTCTTCATGGGTTTGTGTGGTATCTGGTGATTGGGTAGAAAAATCTGCATTGTGGGCCACAGGTGGTTGGTTATTGGGTTAAAAGTAAAAATAATTTAAGTGTCATTTCATAATTGGACAGTTTGTGCTTAAAAGACCCTGGAAAGAATTAGAGACGGAGCCATTTTCTACTTTGTTAGCCAGAACTCACAACTTGTGAGACTGYGCTATAGATAGGAATTAATAAATCTGAGTCCGAACATGAAAATCCATTTCTCGAGCATTGAATCCCGGCTCTAACAGAAAAGAAGATCACAAACCCATTCCCTGTCTGTCCCTGTCCTTGCTCCAAGCTCTGTGCTCTTTGTCACAGCCAGTTGTCCAAAAGCAGAGTGTGTGGAAGGAGAGATGTGCCCAGGAGGCAGCACAGTGGTCATTCTGCCATCCAACTCTCTCCTCTTACATCGAGTTTTTCCTTTAATTTTGATAAAACTCTCTTGCCCCCACCCTGATTAATACCAAAATGCTGTCCTGGGGCCTGCCCACTGTAACGTTTCTTTTATTTCTCAGCTTTAACTGGACTAAGGATGGAAAACCTTTTGATTTATCATCTGACCCGAGGATAGTTACGTTTAACAACTCTGGAACTTTYGCGATCCAAAACCGGGGAATCATCAACAATTTCCAAGGGAAATATCGCTGCTTTGCATCCAACGTGCTGGGAACKGCCATGTCAGAAGAAATTGAGCTGATTGTTCCAAGTAAGGGCTTCACTTTTGGTTTGAATTCATAATTATTACATTTATTGTTAAGATGAGAACTGTCTTTTCTCAAAATAAGTGGGAAAGAACCGCACACTAAGGTGGTGCATGGCAAGACATGAGTTGKTTGTTGCTCAGTGAACATTCAAAGAAAAAAAGTCGTGTTTTCTCCTTGGAATGATTTAATTTAATTCCTGGTTTTGAGGACAGAAAGCAAATCTGGATGCAGGATTTCAGACCACTGAACTATCAACTCCCACAGGTTATTACTGCAAAATAGCAACGGATGCAAATGCTGGAAAGCTCCAGGGGAAGTGATTTGATCAGCTGTGAGTTCATTAATCTGATGTCAACAGCGTTCAGGGTTTGGGATAAATACTGATGGGGAGAAGAATAAAGCCCTGGAACAGAAAGGAAAACAAGCTTAAAAATAAAGCAGGGAAAACTACTGATCCTAGAAATTTGTGCTTCCACTGCTAGCACGGAGGAAGGGCAGAGGGGGAAATCAGGGATTAAGGACCAGGTTTGTGGAAGTGGGATTAAATTTATGGATAGAATCAAAGAATCATTAAGGTTGGCAAAGAGCTCTTAAAATCATTGATTCCAACCCCAAACCCAGCCCAGCCAGGTTCAACATTCAGCCACGTCCCAAAGATGGAACAACTGGTTTGTACCAACCCATTCCRTCGCCTGTAATTTGGAATATGAGCACACACTTTGATTCTGAATTCGGGATTGAAACRTACGAAATGAGAAGAGGAAAATCAGAAGCAGAATTTTCCCAGTGGGAGCAGAAAGGACAAGAAACTCCCCCAGCTCCACGATGGAATGGGGTGAGAACCTGGAGCAGGTTTTATGACGCAGCTCAGTGGCAGAGAGGCAGAAAAGCAGCAGTCTAGTGGATCTTTTCAGCTTACATCCTGCATTTCCAAGCTCCTACAGTGTTTTGTTAGCAAATACCTGACAGCTCCGTGCTCAGGTGGAATCCATGTGGCAGGGGATGCACCCACAGCCTTCCCAGCCCCACAGTGACAGGAGGTGGCTGCTTTTGTACAAAAACCACTTCTGGCAGATCAGTGCAGATGAAATGGGCTGTGAGAAACATGAATAAACATTTTTGCCCTGTCTTCAGCGCAGGAAATAATCCTGTGAGGCATTCCAGGCCACAGCCAGGGCTGGGAGAGTCGTGGTGCTGTGGGCACATTTCAAACAAGGCATTGCCAGGGCTGGGAGGGTTCCTGGGAGGGACCTGCTGAGGATGCCATGGAAATGTATTTTATGAGTGCTCCTCGTGAAAGACACGCCTTGTTTTCCTTCCGTGCGGTTTTACGGTTTTACGGATTTCTTTTTTTTCCTTGGGAAATCAATTTCACGTTGCAATGTGCAGCACGGTAATCCCTGATGCCAGAGCTTGGTGTTGGGTGAGGAATTAGCAGGATCCCAGGTGTTGCTCTGTGTCTTAGCCTCCACCACCTTGCAGCTGTTTTAAGCTATTTCCAGAGCAGAGAGGAGAATTGCAGAAGGCTTTAGGACAGTAAATTGAGGTTTATTGAGCTGTTGGCTCCACAGGGAGGACAGGGCAGCTGGAGTTTCAGGCAGGGACAGGAGAGTGATGCAGTTAAACTTCARACAGAACATAGTTTTTCACTTTGAAGTCTGGCCAGGGCAGTGGGGTTAATACAACTTCTCTTAAGCAAAATATCTCGAAGTCATTACTTCTGAGAGGAGTTAAAAGTGCTCGGTGTCATGTCTGTGCCCCCAGCAGCAGAATATTCTGATACTCCATTGCTGCTGGACTAAAAAGGATGSTTAAGATGGAAAACAAGGAGTTGATGTCTGTAGTTGGGATTATTGAATCTGTATTCAGAGAAGAGATTTTTTTGCTTTTAATGAAAAACAGCCTAGAGTGGCTTAAGTAGATATTAAATATATTGGGAGTGGATGGCAACGAATTTATGGAGAGGTTACAAACATGGTTGATATCAATAGCAAGAGGAATTTTAGTGCTAATATATGCAAAGTCCTAAACCCAGCAAAAAAAAAAAACCCAACATGGTACAGATAATGTATTAGAGGGATTTACCCAACTCACACATCTCTTTAAGCACATTTGCTGTCATTAGAACTCTCCTGCCACCACTTCTTTCATTTACGGGTGCGGTGTAGAAGCTGCAAATTAAATCAGGGTTTGGAGAGGAGTAGAAGGCACCTTTGATTTTCTTAAGTGCTGGATGCTCTGCAACTGTGGCCCAGTGCAGGAGCTGCTGGAAAGCAGGAGGGGCTGGGGATAAATTAGCCCTGTTCACCCCCAGGTTTGGAGGCAGGGGCTGGTACATGTGAGATCACTCCCTGAATTCGTGGTAACGGTGCAGAGGTGGCAGAGCTGTGCCAGCTGTATTCAAGTCAGATGTAAAAGCTCCTTGGCAAAGTCACCGTGCCAGGGAAGGGGGGAAAAAAAAAAACCAACCCCAGCGAGGCAGAGCAGGGCAGTTTCTTTCATAAATTACATTTCCACTGCAGCAGCAGAATACTGGGGCTGTGAGGCTGCTGCTGAAAAGGAGAACAAAAGAGTGTTTACTCACAGTAGTCATTCCGGGGAAGCAATGGAAATGTCAGCAGAAATGATCATTAAATCTCACCTACATAATGAAAATAGCCCACCTCCCCTATGCAGGATGACATTAAGGAGAGGGGGAAGAATGGGCTCCGAGGATCTCGATGTGTTTGCAGCTCCAACAAAGGCCAGATTGTTACAAGATACGTTCAGCATGAAAATGAATTTAAATGGTGAGAACACAGGCTTCGGCTCCCTTCCTCCAGCATTTCGGGAATCTGCTGCTTGAATTAGTGAGCAGGCCCAATGCCAGGGGAAGGAGAAGAAGTACAGTTTAAACTTCTTTAATTAACTGTGCTGTGAAAGACTCTTCATGGCAGACTGAGCTAGGATTTATGCTCGGTGTTTCTAAAGCTGCTGCTCCAAAAGACCAGAGACCTGAGGATGGAAATATTGGCTGAATGTAAAATTATCCCGTGGCAGGCTGTGCTCTGCCAGTGATGTTAATGCAAGAATTCCCGAAGAAAGCCAGACCTGAGTTAATATTCGAACACTCAGGCGTGAATATCCTGAAATCAGTGAAAGATACTGAAGTAGGAGGTCTCAGTTTTGTGAAGGCTTTGGTGTAGTCTGTAGGGAAGAGAAAACGAAAGAGAGCAATCCACTGAGGCTTTGCAGGTGATGGGAATGAAATTTAACCCTCTTGCCTCCTGAAGCAGTGACCTTCACCTATGGCAGCTTTTGTGGCCACCTAAATAATTGGGCTGGCCCTGATCCTTGCCTGTGGCCATCATTTTGACAAGGATGACAGAGATTTACACAGAAAAAAAGCTGTCCCTGATTCCATTCCACATCTCTGGGAGCGAGTGGACTACCAGCCACGCTCTTCCCAACGGACAGGCTTTGCTAACTTTCAATTTAAGGCAGCAATTAAAAAAATCCATAAACAAGCAGGGTCATAGCTCATAAACAGTTCAAAGGCTGCAATGGAAATTACAGATTTAACTACTGCTCCTGCTCCGTGGATCAGAATATCAATTGAGGCACAGAGATGAGCCCTGGAAACTTCCCAAGCTTCACTCAGTGCAGCTCAACATCAGGGACTGCAAGGCATGGTTAAGATTCCTTAAAACGTTGGGCTGTTTGCTGTACAAGACACAGATCCATATGAAAAATCATAATTAAATACCAATTTAAGTGTCTGAGGAGCTGGAAATTTCGAGGTGATAGAAATTCCTTGACTATTTCTGCTCTGCCTCACTTTTACGTCCTTTAAGGGTTTATCTGCAAGGAAAAATATGAGACTACCCATGATGGATCAGGGTAAGCTCTCCTTTACCCCAGGATATCTTCAGTGGAATCCACAGGGAAGGTTATAAAACCAGACCTGGGTTACAGCGATGCTTTTCTACAAGAATTTCACAATGTGTTTGCTAATTGCTGATTTACCGTCCTGAATCCATTCCCATTTTACCCCTGATATTGGTAGAAACAAGACACAGGGATCTCAAGGACAAGTTACCTGGAGAAATGCTTTTCCTTTGATCGATTTCTCAACGCTTGACCCCAAAACATGTAAAATACCCGACGGAATGGGCTCCATTCTCACATAAACTGGAATAAATTGCCTCAATTAATACAGTTTTACTGTGAGGTCACTGTGATCAGCAGTAGGACAAAAAACTGGGCTGTAGGACAAGAACTGAGCTGTAGGACAAGTTGTCCTGAATGGATCCCTGAGTAAATCTGGAGCAATTTTGGGGGCTGGAGTTCCCAGCTCTGCTTGCTGCATTTCTGAATCTCTATTTCTGCTAAACTCAAACAAAGCCTTTCTATTGCACTGTGTGGCTCTCCCTCCTTTTTGCTTTAGGTTGCATTTTCTGAAGGGATGAGGAGACTCAGGTTCCTTTGTGGGTTTTCTCCCAACCCCTCCCCGAATTTTCCAGGGGTGTTTCAGCCTGGTCTCAAGCACAGCTCAGTCATTAAACTTTGATTCACCCCAGGGATTAAGCAGATCCTGGCTCCTTGCACAAACGACTCTGGCCACTGATAATCTTCCATTCCCATGGTTCACACACTGTCAGAGCACTTCAATTCTGGGTTTTGAGTGCAGCCTTGTCAGGGAAAAACCCCCTCGGTCAGCAAAGCCTTTCCCAGGAGTATTTGAAGAGGTGTCACGGTGGAATTTTAGGAGATTCTCCATAGCTGGAGTTGGGAGTGCAGGTTTCCACCTTCCCCGTGGCTGTTCCACTCACACCCCTTGATTTGTGTGTGCTGAGAGCCCCCCTGGCCCCTCAGCCTTTCCCAGAGTCACAAAATCCCACTGCTCTCCCCTGTGCTCTGGAAATGTGGGAAGCAGCACCTGGAGCTGTGCTGGGTTTTCTCTCCCCTCTCACCACGTTACTTTTTTGGGGATTCCATGGAATATTGACACAACAGCTTCAGTGCTGTCACTGCAGAGCCATCAGCTGGATTTTTCAGTGGCCACATGCTGCCCTGAGAACTCTGTGCAATTTTAAACCTTTCCAGGGCACAGTTTATTTTGTGTGATTCTGTGGAGTTTAATCCAGCTGTGATGGTTTCTGTGACCAGCCACAAATCAGTGGTGATTGATTCTGGAATATCCTCTAATTAGAACATAGGAGCCCTGCAGAAAGATCCAAAATATTGCCTGAATACACGTCCTGAAGATTGATGAGCAAAAGGGAAAGTCTAATGTGACAGAAGCTTTTTATTTTTCATAAATCTGAATTCAGAAGCAGGTATTTTTCTAGTCTTCGAGACCAGTGGGACCCCAGCAAAAAAAATTATGCTTGTCAGAAGGTTTGGCTCAGGAATTTATCACGAGTTTTTGTTTCTTGCAAAACTGCAATGATCAAACCATTGAAATTTATTCATTATGAGGAGGAAAATCAAAGTTTTTCAATGCTTTTCATGGTGAACTAAGCAAAAAAAAAAAACCAAAAAAAAAAAAAAACCCAACCAGCAAAAAATAGTCTCTGACCTTCCAGAACAACATTAAAAAAAAAAGGTCTGATCTGCTTATGTGGGGAAATTTATTCATTATGAGGAGGAAAATCAAAGTTTTTCAATGCTTTTCATGGTGAACTAAGCAAAAAAAAAAAACCAAAAAAAAAAAAAACCAGCATGGAAGGACCCAAATGCTCTGATCACCTGTGGTGCAAGTACTTGTTGGAGTTGGAGGACATTTGGGGTCAAATTGCTGCTTCCCCCAGTGAAGTCCAGCTGCCAACATCTGGGCCCACGTTGGAGATGAATGTCTGTGATGCCAGCTAATGACACCGGGGCTGTGACTTGTCGCTGTCTCCTGGTGGGACTCAGTAAATTTCTGTATAATTCTGTAATTACTGGCCACAGAAATTCTCTGAGAAGCCCAGTGGTTATGGCACCTTGCTGGGAGATCAGAAACCCAGACTTAGTTCTGCTAAATGAGGCAAAAAATGGGTTTGAGCAAGGGGTTCCGATGTCCTAAATAAGTCATCCCATATTAGTCCATTTGCTGATCTCTTTGCTTTGGTCAGAATTCCCTTATCCTTCACCTGATCCAGCTTATTTAAAGTTTTGTTGTGAGTGACGTGCTTTGGGGAATAAATAAGCTTTAGATCAAGAAATTGGCTTTTTCCTGCTGGAAAACATTCCGCCTCTGCAGTCAGCAGATGTATTTCCCAGGGCTGGAGGAGTGCAGGTTACTGAAGGTACTGGATATGAATATGCAGCTCTTTCTGTTTTTACCTGAAATTTCACCTACAGGGTGTGTGATGCTCATTAGCTGCATTTTGCCTCTCCTAAGAATTCCTAACCTGTTAATAACCCTCCTGCAGATAAAATCTCTGCAGAGTCTGCATTCAGGCAATCAGCACCGGAGTGATTGCTTCTTTTCATGTTTACTAATCCTGAGATGTGTGAAGTGTCCTCAGAGCCCTGTCCCTGCATCTCCTCCCCTCTCCTTTCCTTTGTCTGATGTTGCAGATCTCTGCTGGATCGCTGATGTCTCAGGTTGTGGAGTTGCTCCCAGAGCTCCCTGTGGTGATTTGGGCACCAGGGAGGTGATATTTGCTGTGCCAGTTTGACTCTGCACAGCCAGGACTCTTCCCCATCCTTTGCTGTTTAATTGCTGCTCATTTTTTGCTGGTTGATGCTGGTCTGGAGTGAAACTTTGGCCGGTTTGAACTTGCCTGAAATGAAAGCAGGAGGCGACGTCAGCCCTGAAACTGCCTGAGCTCAGATCCTTCAAGGAGTGGTTCCATTTTGCAGGCTGGTTTCTCTGTGATCATCTCCCAGCTGAGTCTGGGGTGGGCTCCAGCCCAGCTTTGCTCTCTGTTTTCCCACGAGGGCTCCAGTGGCATTTTGGGCATCCAAATTTGCCCAGGTGTGCCAAGCAGGGATCAGGCTTTGAACAGAATGCTGTGGGTGATGAAACACTGATCCATTAACAATTTAAGCTGTGTTTAAGCCCAGCTAGAGCAGCCCTTGTGCAGCCCTGTGAGCTTTGTGCCAAGCCCTGCAGCCTGAGCCTGCAGGAATCCTCAGCTGAGGAGGCAACAGAGGCTTCACACCATCCTTCCTCTGATCCTGGGGATGGAGAAGTGGATAAAGTCACACTCATGGCCAGGGTGTAATGAGCCCCATGAAGATGTATCAAGTTCTGAGGGCTGACCTGCAGCCTCTCAAAATGGCTTAATATTTGTGAGATGGCTCTTCAGGTGTGTTTTGTAAAGCAAAGGTTTTAATGAATGAGAAAATAATAAACAATACAGAAACAAAAGGACAAAAGCCATGCTCAGGTGTGGGAGAAGCATCTGACACCTGGCTAAGACACCCCAGAAAGCACTTGAGCACCCCTGTGCTCCTTCTTAAATAATGTTTTAGGAGGGCTTTTGTTTTGCTGCCGATAAGAACAGCCACAGGTTTTGGGAGACATTTCCAAAGCCCATCCAGTGTCCCTGGGCTGGCCCTGGGCCAACCACGGGGAGAGGAACACAGAAAGTTCTGGTGCCTTTCCATAAAAGTCTGGGGTAAAACTGAAACCCCTTTTCCTAATTTGGAAACATCTCCCTGGCCATGGGAGGGTGCAGTGCCACAGAGAAGATCTGGGACAACTCCAGGCACAATCCTGATGTCTGTCCCCACCTGCAGTGACTTGCAGTGGGTCTTTAGGGTCCGTGTTTTATCCAAGGCTTCCAGAACATTCCTCACTTCCCTGGTTTCTGATCTCCTGGGAGCAGCTGGGGCCCCACCAGTGCACAGCTCTCTGTGCCAGGCTTGTCCTTAGGGACCCTGTGGCCTTGGGTGGTCCCTTCCAGACAGCACAAAGGAGCTAAAGAAAGTGTTTGAAAAGGATTGTGTTACAGTAAAGGCCAGGCAAAGCACAGGACATCACAAACGAGTGTTAAACATCCCCATTCAGTGCCTGGCTTTGGAGAGGATGCTCCAAGAACTTGGTGAATGAAGGGATTCCTATTCTGAGTGTCCCAGAACGCAGGGATTTCCTACTCTGAATAAAACTCATCATTGCTCTGTGCCTCTGTGGAAATTAAAATCGGTATTAAAGGCAGAGAATGCAAAGGGTGACGTAAAGGTAAATATTTAGTTAAAACTGTGTCAAGGGGAAAGCAAAAGGCACCATTTCGAAAGGTACCAATAAAAGAAGAACTTCTTTGCTTTTTTGTGCAGGTGTACCAAAATTCCCCAAAGAGAAAATCGAGCCTCTGGATGTGGAGCATGGAGATTCCGTGATCCTGCACTGCAACCCCCCGAAAGGCATCCCCCCTTTGCACATCTACTGGATGAATATTGGTGAGTTAATGGTTTCTGCACAATTCGTACAAGGGGGCTCAAAGTATTTTTGTTTCAGAGCAGTTTCATTGCAGATTCATCACAAATAGGAATTGTAATTGTGCAAGTGCTTGGGAGGAATATCTGGATATTAAAGAACAAAATTAAAAAAGAAACAGAGGATGGAGATCTGGTTTTACGTGACCCAAAGTTAAATGTTGAGTGCATTGACAAAGCATCTCATTAAATATGAGACATAAAATAATTGATATATTGGTGAATGTGTCAGTGATGAAGAGTCCTGCATTTAAAGGAGAGAGGATATCACACGTCAATATGTTATTTCTATCATCATTTCCTTCTTTCCATAAATTGATGATTGATTTATGATCCTATGGGAAAAATAATCCACCAGGTTTACGTAATTAGTTCCTTGTGGGTTTCTGTCCTGTTATTCTTCAGCATTTGTGTTCTGCAGGAATTTCTGGCTTTTGGGAAGCAAAATAACTCTGTTTTTTAATTATCAATTTTTCCTTATCAGTTATATAGGTATATATTATTATATAAAAAATACTTTTTATCACTTGTATGTTGAATATTGGTACATAACCCATTGGCTCTGCTGGATTTTCTGCCTGTTTTACTTCAGAGTATCATCCTCTGTAGGATCCTCATCCTTCCCTCTGCATCTGGAAGGAGGCACAGGAGGGGAGCACTTGGTGAAACAGCCCCGTGTCATCCCCACCTCACAATTCCTTTTCCTTGCCAGATTTGCAGCACATCCCGCAGGATGAGAGGGTCTCCATGAGCCTGAAGGGAGACCTCTACTTTGCCAACGTGGAGGAGAGTGACAGCAGGAGTGACTATTGCTGCTTCGCCGCCTTCCCCAGGCTCAGGACCATCGTGCAGAAGATGCCCATGACGCTCAGGGTTTCCCGCTGTGAGTGTGGGGCTGGGCTGACTCTCTGCTGCAGGTTTCTGATGTCCCCAGGCAGCAGGGCAGGCAGATGTGTGCCCTGGCTCTCTCAGCAAAGGGCACCTTGCTGGGTTTATTCCCTCGTTATTAACCTCGTTCTTTGGGTTGATTTTGCTGGGAAAAGCTTCTTGCTCCAGCCGTCAGTTTCTCCCGTCTGGGTAGGCAGCAACTGATGCCCTGGACATCAGCTCTGTACCTAGAACAGAGGGTAGACAAGATTAAGAGAATAAAATGGGTACTTAATAAAGGTCTTCAATAGATACACCTCAGGCAATCCGAAATCTCTCAGGGCCTACACCCAAGATGGAAAATGGTCACGAGTTTTTCAGACAGTTATAAATTTGGTCTATTTACCTCTCAGGTAATGAACCTGAGAGGTTCCTCTCATTACAGCTTCAGGTAATGAAGTCATTCACCCCGAGTTTGCTCCCCCCAACTCACTTTTTTTACATTTTTAAGGTCCTGAGGCAGTGAGGTGTCCCTGATTGCCAGGCCTGGAGAGGAATTGTTGTGTCTGCCCAAAATGTGAAGACAGTAGCTGACACTCTGTATGGAGTTCAGAGTTATACACTAAGGCAGAACAGGATTTGAAAAATATAAAAGCTAAAATCCCAAGGCATCAAAACCAAACCCCAAAAGTGCCCTGTCCTTCCTCCTGCTGTCCCCACAGTGAAAGCCAAGGACGCATTTGGGAAATCTGCTGCTCCTGACTCCAGCAGGTGCCCCAGGGATGGGACTTCACTGGGTTTTGGGGATTTTGAGGCCACCTCCTGGCTGGGCAAGGCCTGGTTTGGTCCAGCTGCAGCAGTGAGGTTGAAAGGATGATGTTCTCCAGGTTTTTCCAGGCAGCCTGGAGCAACAGAAACACAAGAATTGTTTCCAGGTCCTCGATGAAATGATGTGTAGGGAATAAAAGATTTCAGTTGTTCATTAAAACCTCTGATCTTTCGGGCCTACACAGCCCAGAAAGCCAAGGAGAATTTTGTCTTCAGGGATGAAACCCTCATGTTTAATAATGTGATTTCTTGAGAGTTTTCTTGTTGGGATAAAAAGATAAAGGATTAATAGTGGCTTTGTGTGTTCAATGCTTGCTTAGACCTTATCTTGGGATACTAATTGTGAGAAAAACATCCAAATTAAATGTTGCTCTCCATGGCTTTTCAAATGGGTTCAGTCCCCCGCACATGCACACAGAGATTAGAGGAAAACAAGATGGGTTTTGGCTGTTGGTAGCCCTGGAAATGGCCCAAAAACCCACTTCAGTGTGTCCACCTTGTCATCAAAGCCTCGGGCCTTGGGCCAGGAAAAGATGAGAGGCAGGAACTGAAAGGGTTCTGTAAACTCAGCTTGACATTGCCCACTCCACTCTGTGCCAAGTGCCTGGTGAGGGGCTGCATTAAAAATAAATAGAACAAAAAATAAGCAGTGAGAAACAGGAGAATGGATATGGTTTAGAACATTTCTCTCTGTGGGTACTTAGTGATTTTTATTACTGTAGATGAAATGCTGATTATATCACCCATGAATTATTTTTTCAGAATAACACAAATCTTTAAAGCATTTTCATTGTGTTTTCAAAACTCTGTTGCTCATCTGTTTCTTTCCTTTATCTTTTTCATCTTTTCTTTCTTTTGGGGCAGAAATTGGGAGGTGGGGGGAGGGGCACGGTTTTGTTTTGGTTGATTTACGGTTTCTTTTGATTCTGTCTCAACCCTGCATGTTTGTTTGGTTGTCATTTTTATTTATTTCAGTAAAGCATGCTAATGACTCAGGCTCACCTAACGCTGCTGTTACTAAGGGTGAGTTGAATGCGTCTGTTTTTAGCCTTTGAACTGAGACCCCCACCAGAAGGTGAAATGGGAGCTGCTCAAAAACGCATCACAAAAGCCTCTTGATTGGGACAAGATGGATTTAAGCAGTCCAGGGAGCACAACTGGCTCATCTTGTAGTTTCTGAGCGTTTTTAATAAAATCTGTAGGGTTTTTAATAAAAAAAAAGGCTTTTTTTTCACTTGAGAAAGGAGCTTTGTAAGGAGGTGGAAGTGAGGACGTTGATGTTCTGGGTTTTTCTTGTTATCAGTTCAGAGCAGGAGCCAGAGCTGGATGCTCCAAACCTTTCCCTGGCGGTTCAGAGGACTCTGAGGTGACACAGCTGGTTTGACACCATGACTTCACGTCCCAGGGCTCACCCTGGGGCTGCACTGCTGCAGGCTGAGCTCAGGGTGTGGATTTCTGGAGTTTGGGTGGTTGTGTTGGCTGTCCCCATCACCTCGGTGTAGGTGGGAGCTGGCTCTGTCCCTGTGGTGCCCTGGCTGTGTCACCACCCTCGGTGACACCACAGCAAAGCACTTCTCACCCTGTGGATTCCCATCTCCCACTGCTTTGTGTGCCCCTCTCTGTGCAGCTGATCCTGAAAATGTCCTGCTCCCCATGCAGGCACCAGGGTGGCTCTTCCTGCAGTTCTCCACCTGCTTCCTTTTGTTCCAAATACATGAAATTTAGAGTCTGTAGCTCTTGACTCTTCATTTCTTTGCTTAAATGGTTTTTAAGAGTCTTTTTTGGGTTTTTTTTTCTTTTGTCTTGTTGTTTGTTTTAATGTCCAATTCTAACCTCCTCTAGGACTTTTTTTTTTTTTTTTTTTTTTTTTTTTTTGCCAGACAAGCACTGAGGTTTCTGAAAAGGGGATTATCCTGGGGTATTCTGGGATGGATAACATGGAGCACTCATCACTCCTCTGACTTTGCCCCGGGAGCAGGACAGGCAGGGCTTGTTCCGCTCCAGGAGCAGTTTTTTCCCTCCAAGGGATGTCAGGACTCGTGCTGGGAAGGGGGCCTGGCTGCCTTTGGCAGCAGGAGGTGGAGGGCAGATGGGAAATGTGTGAGTTTGTCCAGAGGCTCCAACGTGTTCTGCTGCAGCCCAGAGCACTCCTGACACGGATCTGCAGAGATACGAAGCAAGGGGAAATAAAAATTAAAAATGAAAAAACGGTTCAGGGAGGTCTATGTGGTCTTCTACCAAATCATCCATAACTGGCTGTTTTTTTTTAAGAACTAGCACCATTTGGGGACTGATTCATTAGTGTGCTAATTGTTATGATGGTGATAACTGGGCAGCCACTGAACCCTGCATTTTTCATCCTAAACCCCTTGTTTGGCAGGCTGGAACAAATGGGCTGTTGGAATCGAGCACAGGTCAATCTTGTTTTACTGTTTTTACAGTCTTCCTTACAAATTGTATCTCCATTACTGTAGATTTAATAACAGCAGCAGGAGGGATAATTCTGTGGGATGCTCAAGTCAAGAAAGGTGGGGTTTCACCTGAGGTTTAACAGATGATGGAGCCAGTGCAGAAGAAAGGTGATGAGAAAGGTGGTGTGGGCATAAAAATCAGGAATTGAGAGGATCAGACTTCCTGAGAGTGGATGGAAAGGGCCAGTGCTAGGAAAAAAAGGATATAAAACTGTAGGAAAAGGGGTTTCCCAGCACTGCTGCCAGTTGATATCAGTGCACCTCCCTTCTGACTGTTACCAGGGGAAATGAGGGTTGTTCCTGGGGTAGCCTCAGAGTGTATAAATAACAAACAAAACCACACCAATCAATGTCAGAAACCTCCTGTCAGCAGTGATGCTTGTGGCATTATTGAAGAATATCCCAGATTTCCCACCTAACTCCTGCTTTGTTTTATCTTTCAGCGAATTTTATCAAGGAAAGGAAGCCCAAACTGCTGATCCCTCCTGAATCTGCTGGCAGTAGCTCGTCAGTCACTGTCATCAAGGGAGGTGTCCTGCTCCTGGAGTGTATTGCTGAAGGGCTGTGAGTAATGAAAACGCTGCACAAACTTAATCACCTTTGCAGGTAGAAATGAGCAAAGAGAAAGGGATATTGCAAATTATGCAATGGTTTTGAATGGAGCTCCTGTGCAGAGCTTTTTGCACCTGTAAAGCAGCACAGAGTGCGTGTGTTGGTTATTGCTGTAGCTTGTGAACAAGTAACTAAAACCACAGTGTGCTAAGTATGGAATTTTTTTACTGTTCTATTGAAAAAAAATGAAATTTTTTCAGTAGTGCTGCTTTTGAGAGGTTGAGAAACTAAATAATATCAGCATCAGCTTCAGTGCTTTTGTTCACAGCCTTTGACGGGTTTTTGCTGATTATGCCAATTCAGTTTTGCTTCCAAATTTAAGATTTTCCAGGTGTAAGATCTCAGCAGTTTTTAAAAAACAAAGTTCTTGAGTGATGTAGCACGAGACATCCTTTAAGGAATGGGAAAAATCATCGATCTCAGCTACAGCAGGAGGTGCTGGCTCAGGTGTGAGTGTGAGCCTGGCTGTTTTCTGTGCCCATTCCCCAGCATCCAGAATTCCCATAAAGGATGTTCATTCCACGGTGTCCTCACAAATATCAGGGTATGGAGGAACAAATCCATGGCTGGGTAGGAATACACTGAACCAGTATCAAGCTGAATTAATTTGATCCTGCTAAATCCAACAGCAAAGGGCAAACCTCAAACCTTGGGCACTTCCAGGGATCCAGGGGCAGCCACAGCTTCTCTGGGCACCCTGTGCCAGGGCCTGCCCACCCTCACAGGAAAGAGTTTTTTCCTAAAAAACCTTCAAAATCCCCTCTAAACCTTCTCTCAGTTTGAAGCCATTCCCCCTTGTCCTGTCACTCCCAAGTTCTTTACAAATAATCTCTCTCCACCTTGCTGACTCCCTTCAGGTAGTGAAAGGATTCACACAGGAAGGGTTAAAACAGCTGCTTTATGGTGGGAAACCAGGAGAATTTTGTCCTTGTCAATAGCACAGGGCAAAATGAGGGTAAGGAAGGAAAGAGGCTGGGAAATAGATGTTGAGTGCCCCCCTCACAAGGAGCTGTGGGTCCCTCCTCAGGTCTGCTCACTCAGCCACGAGCCTGGCTTTGCTCTTCCACTGTCCCAGCTTGTCCCATGTGCAAAAATCAAGCTGCCACCAGAGAGACAGAGAATCTGTGCCCCCCCTGAACCCCCAGAGAGAGCAGAGTCCCTTCTGGTTTGGCAGGGACAGAGCTTTGTGCAGAGCAGAGCTTTAAATCACCGTCCCCTGGTGCTGCACGTGGAGCTGCAGCCTCACACCCAGATAATTCCCATTGGAGGCTCTGCCATTCCACTCCCTCCATAAAACCCCAAAGTCAGGATATTTATCTGCCTGCACATGTTTTTAGGGCATTTTGGTTTTCCATATGGGCTTGAAAGGGCATTGCTGGTGGAAGCTGGCAAGGAGTGGAGTTGGCGTTCCCGAGAGGAGGTGAATGATTTGTCTCTGTTGGATTCACTCCAGGTGTCTGCAGTGAGTTTTGCTTCCCCGTTTCAACCCTTCCTTGTCCAATTCACTCCCCATCAAGCCAATCTGCCTGCGCAGAAACCTCCCCAAAGCCACAACTCTGATTTTAGAGGGTTTTCAAGGGGTTTTCGTAGGGAGATCACCTTGGGAATGCTCAAATATGAATTTTGATGTGCAAGCGTGAATATCAGATACGGGAGAAAGCCAGAAGAGTTTTTCTGTCCCTTTGGGAAAAGGAAAAAAGAAAGAAGTATTTTTGTTTCACTCAAAATTTTCCAGGAAACTCTTTAGAAATTAATTTTTTGAACAAAAGGGGATTTTTTAAAGCAGTCACTTTAGAAAGAACACAAAGTACTTCTTTGTCTTACCACCAAGCACATCTTGTCATCAAAACCCTTCAAAAATGTAACTTCTGGCATAAAATGTCATTTTTCTTCGCTAAAATTCCCCTTTTCAGCAGAAAAATGATCAGCTTTGCCTACATCTCTGCCAATCCATCCTGCCAAATGTCCACAGACCGTGGAAGCGGATTTCCAAGGAACTCAGATCAGGGGCACCCGGCTGCAAAATGGGGAATTAAGGGCATTTCCAATCTGTCACTTTTTAAAGATTTATCCCCCGAGCCGTGGCAGTGGCAGGAGGACACGGCCTCGGGGCTGGCTTTGGGACAAGAGCGGGATGAGGGCTCTGGGAGGGAATACCTGGATATTTGCAGGGCTGGTGGAACACCAGAATTCCTGGGTACCTTTGTGCCTCCTGCTCGGGCACGGAGCCAGGGGGACAGATGGGCACAGGAGGGAACAGCTCTGTCCTGTGTGTCCCGTGTGGTGTCGGGGTCACCACCAACGTCTGTCCCCAATTCTGTGTCGCTTTCTAGGGATGGGGAGAGCCTTTCAGCCACCTCCAAAAAAGGAAGGCAGGGAAGGGGGCACTGCAGGGGAGTCTGGCTCTTCTTGGCTGTCCTCAGGTGCCCTTTTGGGGCAGGATGGAATGAGCTCCATCCCCTTTTCCACGCCAGGACACATCCAAGGAATGCAGCTTTGCCCTGGTGAAAACCCCACTCACGGGGGCTGTGCAGAACAAGGAGCAGCAGAGTAGCTGTACAGCATAACCTCAGAGTTTTTAAAGTTTTAAAAGCTCAAAATCCTCTAAAAACGCCTCCCAAACCCCGTGTGGGAACTCCACGTGAAGCCTCACAGCAGCTTTTTTTGCTTTCAACTCAAAATCTTTATTTTTTCCCTTTGTTCTCAGCCCGACTCCTCATCTCCGCTGGGTGAAGGTCACGGGAAACATGCCCAAGGAGGAGCCAGAGACAGAGAATTTTGGGAAGACCCTGAAGATTGAGCAAGTGACAGCAGCTGATGAGGGGACGTACCAGTGCACGGCCAGCAACCCCATGGGCAGGGCCAGGCACGAGTTCCACGTGCACGTGGAAGGTGCTCAGTTCTCTTTACTAAAAATTATTGTTTCGGGACAAAAAAAGGTGGGAAAAGGGAAGTGAAGAGGGATCCTTCACTCAAGCAACTCCACCAATTTGTGGGTGTGGGAAAGTTTGGACGAAGTAGCACCTCTAAAACAACAACAAAAAATATAAATAATGCTTTTTGTGTTTTCCCCCTCAACCGTGAAGTCCTTAAAAAGCAGGGAACAATTTAAATATGTGAGCAGGTTCAATACTCTAAAGATGGGAGGGAGTCAAGCAGAGATATTGATGAAAAGTCTTGTGCTAAACTGAAGATCAGAAAAAAGATCTAATTATTCTTTTTGCTCTTAAAAACTGTGAGAATGGCTCTGCTGGGCTGGATCAGAGGGACGTTTAGCTCAAGTCCTTTCCTGTGGTTTCCACCAAAAGTGGGCTCTTAGGGAGGGCTGTGAAAATTCAGACAAGGTCCCACCCCTTGCCTCCTTCACCTGTTCTTTTGCTGGGATTTTTATTTCGTACATGCACAACCTGAGCTGGCAGTGTTCTCTGTAATCCCTGAAAAGTATCATAAAACCTGTGGAATGAAGTGGAAAGATGCTTTCTACCATTTTTCAGCAGTTAAAAGGATGGAAATTTGAGCCTTTTTGTCACCTCACTGAGTACCCAAGGCTCCTTTTTCCCTTCTCCTTCTCCCTGAACCCCAAGGTGAGCATCAGGTGGAGACTCCCTTTCCCAGGAGCCAGCAGACCTCTGAGGAATAAACCTCAAGCCAAAAAAACCTTCTTGCAAAGCCAAGAACTCTCCCTGCCCATAAATAGCCCCAAACTGAGAACCCTGAGGCCCAGCTGAGAAACTTGCTGAAAACATTTGCCTGGTGAAAAATGCTCCAACCTCTGCTCTGCACTTAAAAAATAAAACAAATCCCTGGCAGTTTTACCCAGTTAGAATCTTCCAAATGCTTCATTTTCGTCAGGGCTCCTCATCCCTCTGTGGTGACAGGATTTTTGATGGGAGAAAAGCACTTTTTGAGCCCCCTGCTCTGTGTTTGCTCATCAGCTGAGGAAAAGATTTTTCTCCCAGTGGCTGATGAGTCCTCTCTGTTCACTCAACCCAACCTCGTCCCTCACACTCCTCTTTTCTTTGCTGGAAGTGTGGCAGAGGAGGATCCCAGGGCATGGCAAGTTCTCAGCTGTGGTGGAGGGGAAGTGCTGACTCCTAGAAATCCTTCCAGATGGTTTGGAGCATCTCTCTGCTGTAGCAGAATATTTTAACAATCTGGCTATGATTTTTCTCGGCTGCAAAAAAAAAAAAAAAATCTATTTCCTTCAAAGAGAATTGCAGGAGCTGCAAAAACCAAAATACCAGAGAAATAACATTAATTTTGCAGTTTAGAATATTGACCTTCTTCTCCCAGAGTTTCCAGAGGAAAGGAAACTTCCTGGCAAAATTGTTATTCCTGCTTATTAACAAACAAGTGCTTAGAAAAAGAGAAAAGAAGGAAATAATCCCACTGCAGCCATTGCAATGTCAAAAAACCCTTTCCCAGTTGCTGTTAAATCCATTTTCTGTGTGTGTAACTGATGGTGGCCCCTGTCAGCAGCAGGAGTTCTTCCTATTAGGAGTCACCTCACATCCAAGGCATCGAGGTAAAGCTGAGCCCAAACTCTGCTGGTCTTCCACAATTCCTGAACGTGGCTGTCGTTAATCAGGGATGGGCACGTTCATCATCCCTGCAGCAGCTCCTGTGAGCTCACTCAAGGGCAGAGCCTCAGCATTAATTCCAGGAGGCTTCAGGGAGCTGCTGCTGACGTTGGGCTCCTCACACCTGACAGGTTCCTCTCACGGGGAGAAGAAAATTAAATAGGGAAGAGAAATTATCTGTTATTAACCTGCAGCCGTCCTCGGTGGAGGGCTGAGGTGTAAATCAGGATTTTTTCTGTCGCTCTGCCACGTTTTCTGTTCTGCTTTCTGGTGTTTGAGGGCCTCGAACCAACACCCCACCCTTCTAAATACCAGTTTTAATGATATTTGCATGCAGCCCGCTTGCTAATCCTGCCGAGTCTGAGGGCAAAGATTGAGGCAATCATTACCAAGCATATGAAAATATTCAGCAAGCAAATTGCTTGACTGCTTGAGCATTTTAATCTCTCTTTGCAAGGGAAGATGTAGCCTGGAATACCTGAGCAGACACAAAAACACCACTGTTGTTATTAAAATGAGAGAGAATTATTTAAAAAAAAAATAGCAAAGCAAGCCCACAAATTATTTTGACTTCCAGAGTTTATTTGGCTGTTGTTTGTAGTTCACCAAACCCGACAGAAAATGAACATCTAACCTACAATCCTTGCAGGATCATAATGATCCAAAGTTACTTTGATCTCGATTGAGGCTCCTAGGTGGGGTTTAATAGAAATAATTGTTACAATATAATGATTAATTATAGTCATCATGTAATAGCTGAGGGCCTTGCCAGTTATGTCTCGTAATGCTTTTATTACTCAGCCAGAGCAAAAGAAAGGAGATTAAATTAATGGGAGGCAGAAGCAGAACTGGGTGTTTTAACCAGGCTCAAACTTTCCCTTTCACTGGAAAAATTGCTCCTGCAGGGATGCAGAGCCCGAGGTGGCAACAGCAGCTGCTGCTGGCCCTGGAGTGGGATGGATTCCCAGCTTTTGGGAAGGTGGGAGGAGAATTTGAAACCAACTTCACAAATGGGGAGAGTGGGATGAAAAGGATGGACTTCAGTGAGCACAAGGGCAGAGCAGTTCTCTCCAGGCAGCACTAATTGGCTCCATCAGCACGGGCTGGGAAATGCCCGGTTGGGTTTGTTGGAGAATCCACTGGATGGCAAGAGGAGCACGGCTGGGAAGTGTTAGTCTGGCAGAAAAGGCGAAAATCACCCTGGAAAATAGGAAGAAAAGTGTTGTTGTTGAGAATTGAGAAGGCCTCAGCTGAAGTAAGCGGATTTGCCACTTTACCTTCTTCAGGAAAAGGCAGCAGGGGTGGTGGTGGAGTCAAAATCATGGCATTTAGGGGAAAAAAAATGGATATCTTTGATTTAGGAGAAATTACAGCTGGGCAATGCACAACAGCCTCCAGAGGAATGGGAGTTTCTCCACAAAGTTCCCTGGGGGTGATGGAAGACAGGGCAGAGTTAAACAACAACAGAAGCTGGTTAGATGTCCCAAATTCGTTCTGGGAAAACACACTGGGAGAGGCTGAGGGGAAGGTTTGGATCCTTGGTGGTGTTTTAGATGCAGATGACCCTGCTCTGCTGGAGATGCCCATTTTAGATCACTTTCATTTCTGGATCTGTCAGTATTTCCCATAAAGACATAAATTGGGAACTCTGACCAAGAGGAAAAAACGATGCAGTGAAATATTTGCCATTCCAGATAAACTGTTTGATTATCCAACCCCTGGATTTTGTATTGCTAAAAAAAAAAATGCGTGTGTTTTGTTATATTTTGGATACTTTAAGCAGTATAGCACAGCTTCCACGTGGAAAAGAGGTTCTTCAGCCTCTCTGTGAAATTGCATTTCACACCTGGCAAAATCTCATTGCCTCTGACTTCACAGCCTCTTCATTTCCTTGGAGCACCCACAGCAATTCCAGTGCCGAGAAAGGAAAGCAGTAACATCAAATATCAGCTCACACCTCCAGAGTGTGGGCACAGGTGGAAATAGGAAGGGATCCTTCAGCTGGATTTTATTTTATTTTATTTTATTTTATTTTATTTTATTTTATTTTATTTTATTTTATTTTATTTTATTTTATTTTATTTTATTTTATTTTATTTTTGGTGTCTCCAAAACAAGGAATACCCTGACTCAGTTTGTGGCAGATTTAGAGGAAAAATTCCAAACCAACAATTTAATCAGGACTGCTACAAACCTTTTCACCTTTGACTCACTCATTTTTTCCTGCTGAAACCATGATGTACATGAGGGAGAAGGAAAAAGATCTGCAAAACCAAAATGTTCTGGTGTTTGCCGAGTTTTTCCCTGGAGCCAAATACCAGGAGGTTTAACAGATGTGGTCATGTCCCTGTGGGATGGGAAGCAGGGCTGAGTGAGGATGTTGGTAGAAGAATCCCTGCCTTGTGAAGGAAATGGGATGATTTTATCATTTTAAATAACCTTGAGTGGCTGGAATTTGACTTCGGTCTTTATACGTTAATTAAACCATTCCCGGGTGCTCTCCTGTGGGAATGCTGGTCTGGGTGTGGAAATGCATCCAACTTTAGGGGTGTTTCTTTGAAATATCCGTGTGAATGTGAGCAGTGACGTTTTTACTGTGGCATATCTCACTGATAACATCTGTTGCTGTATTACCAGGCAACAGCTCTGTTAATCCTCAAAGCATTTTATGAGCATTAACTGGTGAATCCTCACAGTGTTTTCCCTACATTAGCTCACCTTTTTAATAGGGGAAGAGGCTCCCTGATCTTCCCAGCACTTGCAGAAGAGGCAATGTCAGATCTGGTGTTGAAATCTCTAACTTTGGTGCCTTTCAAGGGGAAATGATGAGTTCCAGGGTGTGTTTTGGGCTGAGGCTGCCCTCTGAAGGCTCAGGGACCTGGGTTCAGTCAGTGAATTGAGCATTTATGAGATAAATCCTCTTTTTCTCCCCTTTCCCTCGGTATGGATGTCTATTCCCAACGAGGTTTGGGTACCTGATGCTCCGGGGCTGCTCTGCAGAGGAGAATTCTCCCTGGAATAGCTGGGAAAGGAGAGCACAGGGAATGCAGCAGCACATGGCTGCTCCTCTACCACCACCCTGTGGGCACCCAAACCCCTCATCCCCCGTGATGGGAGAATGTTTTACCGTTCCTAAATGTGTTCTGGGTCAGCCTGTGCTCTGAACACACGATGGAAAATCAGGAAATCAAGGTGGTGATGCATTTCCTCAGCACAGGGAGAGGGGCAGGTGGATCAGTGCTGTCCTGGAGCTCTGTCAGCTCCCAGGAAAGGTGATGGGAGCCACTTGATCCTGCCTGGGGAGGGGGATTCCAGCTGGATGGATATTCACACCTTGTTTGTCTTGCTGAAATAGCCTCACTTTAATTCATAAATCAAATTCCCATCTGAGGGTCTTGTGGAAATACCGACCCATTCCCTCCTTCCCAGGCTCTCCCCTCCCGTGGGCGTTCGTCTCCCACCGTTCCTTCACCCTGCCTGACACCCACCGAGCCTGCAGGACAGGATTGGCGTGTGCTGATACTAATTTGGTCTTTCCTTTACATGGGAAGCACAAGGAATGCAGCTCAGCCGCGGGATGGGCTGCCAGCAGCAGCTGGGAAGTGTTGGTGGCGTTTGCCATCTCCTGGAGAATCCCAGCAACAGCAGAGCCACACGGTGGGATGTGACTGTGATGACTCAGGATTTCAGCTTTTATCTTTTCCATAGATTTGTAATCCTGCAATCCTTTTTTAGTGYAGAACTCTAAACTCCACACACAGTGTGAGCTGCTGCTTCCCCAGTTTGGGCAGACACAACAATTCCTCTCCAGGCCTGGGGATCAAGGACACCTCACTGCCTCAGGCCTGAGAGATGGGAACTAAAGTGAGTTGGGGGCAGCAAACTTGGGGTGAATGATTCATTACCTGAAGCTGTAATTGGAAGATGAACCCAAATATGCAAATGGACCAAACTTATCAAAGTGTGAAAACCCGTGACCCGGGGTCCATTTTTAGGCTTTGTGTGCCCTAAATGTACCTGAAGGCCCTTCAATAAACAGAACAGCTTTTTATTCCCTGAATTCTGTCTGGCCTCTGTTTTTAGGTTGCCCCAAAATGCATCAACTGATCCCTGTCCTGTCTCTTTTCCCAGAGCCTCCCCAGTGGCTGAAGAAGCCCCAAGGTGGGGTCTACAGCGTGGGGACAAACCTGGTGCTGCTGTGTGAGGCCATCGGGAACCCCGAGCCCAGCATCCAGTGGAAGATCAATGGGATGCCCATCGATGGTAGGTGCAGGGGCCAGGGTGCTCCTCCAGGCCCTGTGCAGGTGGGATGTGCCTCTCTGTCACCCAGTTTGAATCCTAATGCACCAAGTGATGTCTGGTTTGGCACCTTTTAAGGTGTGAATAGTTTATTTACTTAAATAAACTATTATTTAAATAGGTTTCTTTTGGAGAGGGTAGTGGAGAACATCACACATGTGGAGCAGTGGTACCTTTGAGGTGCTGCCTCTTGCCTCAGCTGTAGCTCTCCCATCTTTTGGGGATTTGGGACAGCTCGAGGGGTCCTCTCTGCTTCTGAGTGAGCTGTCCCCACGTGGCTGGGAGCACTGGTGTAGCAGTATTATTATTATTATAATTTTAAAAAGTCTCTGTGGTGAATTTGCTGGAACGAATTCCAGTAAATGCGGAAAATAAAAGCGTAAAAGTAAATAAAATAAAAAGTAAAAGTGCTCTGGAGCACTTCCCTCAGGCCACAGCACTGCTGGCACACGCAGAGGTGGAAGTCACCAGCTCTTGGGCAAGGTCTTGGTTAGATCCTCAACCTGTTCTTTCCTTTGGCTTCCAAGCAGTGAGGAGAGCCTGGGAGTTCCCCCAGCTCCTGACAGTGTCTGGTGTTTTCCAGGCAGGATCTTCCGAGGGAGAATCTCCACCAGGGAGATCAGCCTGACCAACCTGCAGCTGCAGGACAGCGCCGTGTTCCAGTGCGAGGCCACCAACAAGCACGGCACCATCCTGGCCAGCGCCAACGTCAACGTGCTCAGTGAGTCCCCCGGGCTGTCCCCTCACAGAGATCACAGCCTGCAGCCCCTTGCAGTGCACCCCCACACCCCAGCAGCTGTCCCCAGATTAGGAAAGGATTTGGGTTTTATTTTGTTTCACGTATGAGGAAAAGAAGCAGGAACTTCCATGGGCCTCTTGGCCCAGTGGCAGGACGAAGGCACCTGTTGGATCCTTGAGCTGTTCCTCAAGGAATGGGGCTATTTTCCATTGGGCAGCATGCCAAAAACCCCCTCCTAGATCATTGAATATTTAAGAGAAAGCACAGAGTCTCTCAGTGCATTTTCAGGGTGTCTTAGCAGGTGTAAGGAACCTCCTTGCACCTCACATGGCTTTTTATTCCTTTGGTTTGTATAGTTTGTTATTTTCGCTTTCATTAAATAAAACCTTTTTGCTTTTCCAAACACCTCTGATCATGCCATCCTGCTCATTTTTCCCAAGCCATTTCTGAGAGGCTGTTGGCAGCCCCCAGAGCTTGATAGACCTTTATGGGGCTAAAAACACTCTGGCCTCACACGGACACGTCAAAAGCCCAAGGCTGAATCCTCAGAGCAGCCTGGGGCTTGTCACCACCTCATGGTTCCTTTGGACTGGCCCCAGATTTTAAGGAATATTCTCCACATTTACACAACAGGTTTTATCGTGGGCAGTGTTATGTGCTTAGAACAGTCACTCCTGAGCTTTGATATGTTTTAAAAACGTGGTTGTGGTTGGGCTTAAAAACTTGAATTCAAGCGCAGTGAAATCACTGGGCACTGAATTGCGACCACAATGCTGGTTTTCAATTATTAAGTGTATTTTTAATCTTTGATTTCAGTTGTGATGCTCAGTCTGTTCTTTGAAGAAAAGGAGTGAGGGGAAATTATTTAATAAAAAAACATCTCCGGAGGCAGCAGAGCTGTGTCTGTTTTCTCTCCTGGATGTTTCAATTCCTGCCACGTCCAGCAGTAAACCCCTGTTACCTCTGCCAGTGAAGCTTCTGAGAGCTCAGCTGCTCAGTGCAGCTCTTCCAAACAGCTGTGAAATTCCCATTAAACACCTCAGCCTCTCCCCCTTGCTGGAAGAGGGGAGGATGCAGGGCCAGTATTTATATTCCTGGTTCTGAAATGCAGTGCTGCTCACCTTGAATTCTCTCCTGCAGACATTGCCCCCCTGATACTGACCCCGGACGGGGAGAACTACGCCACGGTCGTGGGTTACAGCGCCTTCCTGCACTGTGACATTTTTGCCTCACCTGCAGCAGATGTCAGATGGTAAGATAACTGGGAACTGGGTTTTTGTCACGTGAAACAAGTTCCTGCAGCTTTCCCCAAGTTTGAAAATTCTGCTAGTTATTATTTCTGTGGAGTTAAGAATAGAAATTTGCAACAAAACTGTATGTAATGTGTTTAAATGTGCTTTTAAGGATTCCGAAGAGCTGGTTTGGAAAAGAAGAGTTCCTGGAAGCCCCCAATACCTGTTTGAGTCAAATGTCAGGCTGTACATTAATCAAAACCGTGCTGTTTATAGCCAAATCCTGCTGCAGTTTCATGAGTTTAATGCTGGGAACTCTTCAAGTTTGGGCACATTATTGAGGTGGGAACGCAGTGACTTACAGGACACATTTACCTGGACGTGCTTCCATGGGGTTGGAAATCACAGGATTGTCACAGCAGGTGACAATAAAATTGCAGGTGGCAGCTGTAGATTAAAGACAGAGTATTTTAGAGAACTTTTTAGACTCTGTCCCTGTGGGTTTGGTGTGCAGGACTCCTAAGTCCCTTTACGATTTGCTGCACGTGGATAAACTGCCTCACTAATCCTGACTTTAATTGCTCAGGGGCAAAGCCAAGTCCCCAAATTCCCCTGCAATAACCCTTAACCGTGAACTAACACTTCCCTGCAGTAACCCAGGCCTGTTTTCATCATCTTTAGGACCAAGGATGAGAGCATAGAGCCCCTTTCAACATTTCGCTACGAGCTGAACAAGAACGGCACCCTGGAGATCAGGGACACCAAGAAGGAGGATTCAGGGTCCTATGCCTGCTGGGTTGCAAATTCTGTGGGGAAAAGAGCAATCACTGCTAATCTGGATATAAGGGGTGAGAACAGAAAAAAAAAACCTTTCACAGCTGCCAAGATTTTATGTCTGTCATTTTTCAAGAAGTGGTAAATACTCAGTCTTGGGTACAGATTTATTCTGTGACTTTAGGAATTCTCTGGATATTATGACCTGAAATTGTCACAGGTCTCATATATGTAGCCTTTAAAATAGTCCCAACTTTTCAGCTGGATTTCTCCATGCTCACACACGGTGCTCATTTTTTTCTGGATACTTGCAGAAGCTGCACAAGCCACCAAAATTTTGCATTTACACTTTATCTTGAAAGGATTTTCCCTCCTTTTTGTCACTGCCCTGTTACACTTAGGGCTGACCCTTGGGAGCCTTTCCTGTGCTCCTGGGCTTGGTGGGGTCCTTCTTGATCCAGGTGTGTTCCTGTTTCTCCCTCAGCTGTGGGATTCCCTTCCCTAAAATTCCTTCCTCTCTGTTGATCAGAAGGCACATCCCAAACCGGATTAACTCCCACAGCGGACCCCAAACACGTTGCAGGGTTCTGCTGGTTGAAGGATTTGGCACTGGGCTTTTTTGCCTGTTGGTTGATAAGTATTTTTTAACAGAGCAAAAAAAAAAACAAAACCAAAAAACAACTGATGTGTTTGCTTGTAAATTTTTAGCTCCGTGCCTTGCACTGCAGCTCTGTCTTAAGGGATTTATGTGCTTGGTTGGCAGGAGGGGTTTTCCCTGGAGGGTGTGATGGCAGTGGGCAGCTCCTGTTGGGCATTTAGTGGGGTTTTCTACAAATTTACCTGGGATTTAGGGCTTGCTAATAAAAGAACTCCTTAAATACTCAATTAGCAAAGCTCTCTGACAGGTTTGCTGTGACAAACCTGAGGAAAAAGCCCACTCTTTGTTTTCCATTCCCACCCACTCCCTGGGCTTTGGGAATTTTACAGTGATAATAAACATGAAAACGTACAACGAAATTCTCACAGAGCGACATTTCACTGCAGGAATAAATTCAGCTAAGCACTTTCTTCTTACTTATTCATCTGTTTCTGCATTCAGATTACAGTCAATTAAAAGAACAAATTTGATTGCAATAATTTTTTCACACTTGACTTTAATAAGCTTGTAATTTTTCTTGGATCACTGCCAAAGCTTATTTCAAATGGCAATTAGACATAAAAATTATATTCAATCCTTTTTTTTTAATCATCCATTTCATGACAGGCTGCTAACAAGGATTTTCACCTGTAACCTTATTTTTTGTGGACTTTTTGGTGGATTTTTTTTTTTTCTGCAGCTCTTTGGTTTGGAGCAAACTAAAAAATGTTTCAAGATAAAAAACGTTTGAAGATTAAAAAAAAAATGTTTCAAGATTAAAAAAAAAAAAAAGAAGAAATCCTGACAAATATCTATTTCAAACCTCGCCATCCTTCACTTGAAATGTTTGTGTATATAGCAAAAAAAAAAAAAAAAAAAAAAAAGACATGATTGTTGCTCCTGAGGTTGATTTGTGTAGATGAAGTGCTTGGTGAAAATTTGATGTAATAGACCCTCTCTCACCTAATCAAAGTGTTTTTCTGTGATCAATCAGATGCTACCAAACTTGTCGTTACCCCAAAGAACCCCCGAGTGCTGAAATCACATTCCATTTTATTGAGATGCCAGGCTGAGTATGATTCCCACTTGAAGCACAGTTTTAAATTATCCTGGAGGAAGGACGGGGATGAGCTGCCAGTCAACAGCACGGAAAGTGGCAGGTGAGTGGGGAGGGAACAGGGCTGTTCTTGATCTCAGCTGGAGAATCTGGTGTGGTGCTGCAGCTGCAGTTTCATTAAACATGAGCCTTAATAGCTTGAAATGCAAATTGGTGTCTGCAAAGAATTCTTCATGCCATACGTGAATAGATCTGCATTTTATACGTTATTGTATACATTTTTTATATATATATATATATAAAAATATAAATGCAGCAATGTGAGTTTTGAGCCAAATGGGTTTGGGTTTATTAACTCTGTTACCATCACAGCAGAATATAAAGTTAATATATAATATATACATAATGCATAAATATATTTCTATGTATAATATAAATGTGGGCCCAACCCAAAAACACAACCTTGACCCCAGTGCAGGTTGTTCCTCTACTTCAGTAGAACCAGTATTTTCTTACAGTTTGCACTTATTTGGCCACAACAAAGCCTTTGCAATGTTGAAGTGATGACAAACAGCTTTCAGGGATTCTGCCATGAAATTTCCCAACATATGAGTTTAGGATTTGCAGGTCCAGGCTGAATTTTGCCCTATTTTTGGGTTTCCATTGACCTCAAGGGGCTGGAGCTCAGCCTTTATTCCACAGAGGGGTCCCACAGGGGGCAATCAGATGTCTTTATTAATTAGCACAGGAGAGAGATATCTTCCTAAATACTGGAGAGGCTGAAAATCCTGCTGAGCCCTCGTGGGATGGTGAGGCAGTGCCATGGAAATTCTGTGTCTGCCACAGAGCCCATGGCCTTGGATT
This sequence comes from Mixornis gularis, assembly GCA_003546035.1. NCBI lineage: Eukaryota > Metazoa > Chordata > Aves > Passeriformes > Timaliidae > Mixornis > Mixornis gularis. The sequence goes on from QVAJ01000395.1 coordinate 468,527, forward strand.
CTTGGCAGCTTCCCTGGTGCTCTGGACATGACACAAGTGCCTTGGGCGTGCTCAGTTTCTCCTCAATCTTCCAAAATTTCCATCATAAACCCCATATATTTGTCTCATTAATGACGTGCCAAAATCCTACATTCCAGACGCTCACCCAGGGCATCTCAATGTGATTCTTTTCAGAGCAGGGCTGACAGGCCAACCTCCAGCCACGGAGGCTAAATTGCCACAAAATACAAATAACAGCCCTCAGCACAGTGCACAGCAGAGCCACAATTCCATTGGAATGTACCAGGCCTGGTGTGCAGCTATTTAATGAAAATGTCCCCTGCCAAGTTCTTTCATGAACAATTTTTTAGAGAACAACGTCTGTGTGTCATACTCATCTTACAGATTATTCTCATGCTTATTTGTTGATCACCGAGGCTGGGAGTGTCCCAACTTCAGGGACAGAAAGATGAGGTCACACCAGCAGCAGTTCAAGGGAACAAACTCTTTAATTCAAAAATCTGACTCCATTTATATACATTTGTACAAAGGTCAAGAGATTGGCCACCACAGGTCGCCACCTCTCTAACCTGGATGGTGGACATCACCATCAATCAATTCTTCCCTCAGAGGAGAAATATGTAAACATCCTGAAAATACACATTGTTTGCATGAAGCTGTGTGAGAATCTGCAGCAACAAAGACAGAAGCCAGAAAATTCAGAAGGCAGAAAATTCAGAAAATATTCAGAAAATATAAAAATATTACCTATTTTTTTTTTTTTTTAAATTTTTTGCCCTGCAGGATAGTTCTGGACAGGGATACCCTGTTCATATCCAGCGTGCTCCTGGAGGATCAGGGAGTTTACACATGCCTGGCCAGCACTGCCCTGGACGCTGCCGAGGCCGAGGCGCAGCTCATCGTTCTGGGTAAGGTCGATTTTCCCCACTGTGGAAACGGGAATTGCCACTGCAGCACTTCTGCTTCTTTGCTTCTTTTCACAGAGCCTCAATAACCCAATTTCACAGAGCCTCTCACTCCTTAAGCTGGGCTGTGCTGTCCCTTATCTGCAGGAAGGGCGATGCTGACACAAACTCGATTTATTTTCGTTTTTGGTGTAGTCAGATGAGGCAGCACTTTTGCCTCAGTTCAGTGGCTGCAGGAGTTGCCTGGGCTGGAAGGTGTAAGAGCATACTAAGGATGGTTCTGCTGCTGCTTTGAGGTCCTTGGTCAGTCCTTCACTTTGCTGAAGAAAGAGTTGGACTATTTTTTGGACACCATCAGGCCAGTATTTGGATGTGCAGCTCCTCAGAAGATCAGTGCTAGTTAAGCACCTAAAAGGAATTAATTCTGTCAACCTGAGCTTGAATGATTGTCCAGGGGCAAAGAGCAGAGGAGAGCCTTGACCCCCTGGGTCTGAAGCTTGGCCTTGTGAGAGCATCCTCACAACCTTCATCCGTCCCTGAAGGACCACTTGGAATTTAGAGGATAAATTTTTGGAGTGCTGTACACCCATCGTACCCAAGGCCAGCAGCCAGCAGCCAAAATTCTGCTTTGTGGTCACAGTTTTGGCCAGCCTGGCCTAGGTGAAGGTGTCCCTGCCCATGGCAGGGGGCTGGAATTAGATAATCTTTAAGGTTCCTTCCCACCCAAACCATTCTGTGGTTTTATGATTCTCTGACAGCTTTGCATCATTTTAATCGCATTTATTTTTGCTGCATTTTACGTTTTTATTTATTGCTGGCAGTGATTGCAGCAAGAAATAAGTCAATCTGCCCTTCAAGATGTTTTCCCACTTTAAAGGAGTGATATTTTTCAGTAAATAGTAAATTAGGAAGATGCTGTGCACATTATTTATGGTGCTGTGTCCTTCAGTGCTGTATAATTCAAAATGTTTGTAGACTATTCGTTACTTCACTTATGAAAATTTCATAAAGCACTTTATTCCTTTTTAAAAAGGTGCTTTGCAGAAGAAGAAAAACAGTTTTGTGCACTTTTCCCTTGTTTATTGTATACAAGAAAGGTCTTGGTGAATTAACAATGTGTTATTTTCCAAGTGAAAAATTCAGGTTTTTTGCAATCGAGGACTTGTGGGCTGGCTGAAGAACTAAATGGAGACATCAGATTAGGGACAACTAAGAGTAAAATAAATATTCAGTTAGAATAATTCTAATTATTTGTTGTGTTTTAATGAACAGGTAGAGGGATGAGATTATTTAAGATGCACCATCACCATCTTTAAATTAATATATTGAATTTTAACCAGCTGTGCTCCAAGGATAGAGCAGCAACATGGCTGTAGATTGAACTGTACTTTCCTGATTTTTTCCCAGGTGCAAGAGAAATAGGGAAAGAAATGCAGGAAAAAGAAAAAAAATACCCAAATATAAACTTTTTAACTTCTTGATGTACCCTGAGATGAAAACTCAGTATTGTAATTCTAAAAAAATCAGTATAAACACAGTGAATTTTTTTCACCATGACAAAGACAGTCATGGTGGTGGAAGTCACTGGTTTTTCTGTAAGGAGTGGCATTGACAGTCAAAATTTAGTTGGGGCAGCGTTAGTTGAGCTGGCAGGTAATGAATTTCCCATTTTCCTGTTAATGTAGATCCCCGTGGCTGGGATAATGAATGTTCTCCTTTCCCTCACACCCTCAAAGCCCAGTTCAATAACTGCCAGAGCTGAGTCACCTTCTCCCACTCAGATTTGTCCCGGGGTCAATCCAAGTGATGCTGACACACCGTCCTGCCCAGAGCAGGGTCAATACCCTGCAGTGATTGAGGAGATCTTGGGGCTGATTTGGAGGGAAAAATCTGTTGCTGCAAGCACAGTAATGAGGGCAGAGGGAGATGAATTCGAGAAGGATTTTGTGTTTTTAAGGGAAAGATCAGCACTGGAAGATTCGGGATCTTTCAAAGCAATCCCCATGTTCCACAGTCTGTCCATCCTGAAATCAGGAGGTGTTTCACCACCATCTACACTGACTGTGCTGTTCCAGCCCTCTGGAAGACGCCAGGACAAACAGCAATACTTTGCTGTGCTCCTGACACTTCTCCTTTATTTCTCAGATGTTCCTGACCCACCAGAAGACCTGCAGCTCTCGGAGAACCAAAACCGGAGCGTTCGACTCTCCTGGAAAGCTGGGGCCAGCCATAACAGCCCTGTTAATGGTAGGAAGGGGTTTTCAGCACAATTTTTTTAGGGCTGGTCAGAATTTTGGTTGTCCAGGACACAAACCCTGCTGGCAGCCATATTTAATCACTTTAACTATGGCAGTTCATTTGTTAAGTTCATTTCCACCTGCGTTGTCCACGCTGTTGTATTTTTTTAATCTTTTTTCCTTTGTTCTCTGTCTTTTTTCCTGCCCAGAGTCAATCATAGAGTTTGAAGAGAACCACTGGGAGCCAGGGAGGTGGCAGGAGCTCAGCAGAGTGCCAGGGAATGACACCACAGCCCTGCTGTCCCTGGCCCCGTACCTGAATTACCAGTTCCGAGTGGTGTCCGTCAACGCCGTGGGCAGGAGCCAGCCCAGCAAACCATCCCTGCGCTATGCCACCCCCCCAGCTGGTAAACCTGCCTCTGCTTTCCTAAATATTGGTATTTTCAGGGGTTTTTTTGGAATTTCTGTGCCCTCCCATGCTCCAGGGGGCGTGAAGAAACCAAGGTCGCCTGCACTGCTCAGTGGCAGCCTGGGGGATTATTATTAAAAGTAGGTTTTGTGGTGGGAATTAACCCCCAGGTGGTTCAGGGGGCTGGAATAACCCTCAGTAATTTTGGTGGGGCAGGTGACCATTTAAATTGACTGTATTGACTAAATATCAGTGAATTTTCAGAGAGGTAAAATCAGCTAGAGGATGTCTCGTGACAAGTCATATTTTGATATTTTAGATATTAATGAGATGGGAACACTGCTGGGAGGAAATCTTCAGTGATTGGTAAAAAAGAGCTGCCCAGCAATTGTACATAAATGTCCGGGCATTGTTTTGAGCATTTGATGTGCAGTTAGAACAAATCTAAATTTTAATGACCCAACTTGCTGCTCTCTGTACAAATTCCCGAGGATGCCAAAGGGAGGAGTCCACACTGCTGGATTTTCCTACACTTCCAGCATCTCACTCTGCTGATTTTCCACCCTTTGCAGATCTTCATGGACAAACAGTTCCTGGAGAAGGCTTGGGTTTACAGGGAGCCTTTCAGGAGCATTAAGCTTGTCAAAAATCTCCATTTACAGAGCGTTCACTGGGGCAGAAAACGTTGTCTCCTTGAAAGTGATTTTAGAGGCCAACTGTTCAGCACAGCATTTGCATTCCTTGGCATTTTCTCTCTTTTTTCCCCCATTTACACCAATTTCAGGTCCTTCTTCAGCTTTCCAGCTGTGTGTGTACCTCTAATGATGCACCTTCTGTTGCTATCCCCACAGGGAGAAAAAATCTCTTCCTCATAATCCCCCCACATCTGGTGCTTTCAAATCCAAAAGTCACAGTTCCATGTCAGCTGGTGGCTCCAACCAGCAGGGGCACTTAGGAATCCAAACTGCATAAAAAAACTGCATAAAAATGTTTGGGTCCCATCAGCTTTGGAATTCAAGCAATTCATCTCATGAATGTTTTTTGGTTTAAGTGTCTGTYACTAATAGGGGAATTTCCCATCCCTTTTGGCGTTTAAATGCTAAATGCAAATAAATGGGATGTTGCAAACTAACCTTGTCACCTGTGTGGTTTCAGCTCCAGACAAAAACCCAGAGAATATCCGAGTTGAAGCTTCTGAACCCAATGAAATGGTGATGAAATGGGAGGTAAGGCARGATTAACAAATCCTATAGGAAGGATCCTTTATTCTTCTGAAAGGTGAATTTGGCTTAAATGTATTCCGGATTTTTAACCCCAGTAACATTTTTGTTTCAAAAGACTGGTTTTCATGTCCGACTTCACAGGATATTAAAAAAATATGGAATCCCTGTAAAGCATWGTGAGAATTCACCAAAATTTGTTCTTCCCTGCTTCTTGTCTGCAAGAAACTGCTTCAAATAATTGCGATCTTGTCCTGCTCTGCAATTAAAATTACCAGCCAGGCCCAGGGAGGGAATGGGTGGCTCACAGCTTCTGCCCTTCCAGCCTGGAAGTTTAAAAACACCACAGATCCCTTGCTCAAGAGAACGCGAGCTTGAATTTTTACACCAAGAACCAAAGGAATGTGGATAAACCTCCAAAGCCTGTGATGTGCATCAAAGGAATTATGTAAAAGTCTTGAGGACGGTTTCCAGACTTCAAATTTCCTGGGTTTTAAGCCTCAAGCTTCTGTGCCAGCAGTTGAGTTATGTGTTCCTTCATTTAGCACAAATATCCAGAGCTGTGGAAGGCAGCAGGTTTTTGTTGAGGCTGGAAATACACACAATTTTCATGAGATTTACTCTTCAATCTGCTGCTCCCAGCAAAGAACAACAAATGTTTCCCCAGTGGGAAGTCGTGGTTTGGGGTATGATTGCATCCAAAAGGAGCTGGCCCTCAAGGTCYGTGGGCTTGGATTTGAATGGGATTTTTTAGCCCAGGGTCAGGGGAGACAATCCTGCCTCTCAGAAAAGGTTGGATTTGATCTTGGAGGTCTTTTCCAACTTTAATGAATCAACAAAACAGAGTTTTAGTACCCAGTATGTTTACTGGGAGATACTGGGGTGGCCAACACGTCTTTGAGGACCAGGAACTTGATAATCACTGCTCAGACAGGGCAAAAGTGGAAGTGAAAGCTGAGCCTGAAAGGAGAGAATGGGATGGAAAGGCTTGGTTAAATCTTGTTGAATCATTAAAATGTTGTTAAACAGGATATTCTTTTATTTATGGCACTTCCTGTGTGCTTTTCAGAGGAACTGCTGGGCACTGCACAYGCTGTTTCTGACAGACAAAGGCTGCAGAATGATCTTAATCTGCCTATTTTGGATTAAGAGACCAGCTGAGCTTTAGTGATTGGGATTTTCAGCCAAGGATTTGCAGCTTTAAGGGAGATCAAAATAGGACTCAAGCGGTGCTGCAGTTTAACTCTATACAAGAAATCATTTTTGTTTAGGAGGGATTTTTTTTACTTCTCCAGCATCTCTTGCAAATCCCATTCCCTGGGATGCTGGCCATGGAGGTGGTGCCTGTGAGAAAGCTGCCCAAACTCCCAATTCCTTTGCCACAGACATCCCAAAGGTCCTCACAGCAGAGCAGATCAGTGGGAATTTTTGCAGATCCCCCAAATTTAGGTCTCCCTGTGCACGAGGAGCATCAAAAGGGAATATCTTTCTRCTGGTATTTGATGRTATTTCCTGTCAGACCTCTTGGATACAAACCAGCTCTTATATATTTCATATTTGCCTATATTTAAATATTAAAAGCAGCCTATATGGTGAGAAACACCCACAGCTGTTTCAGTGTGTAGTTTTTTTTGGTGG
>QVAJ01000395.1:480967-501930 GCA_003546035.1 Mixornis gularis
TGCTGTTGGGCTGAAAGTTGTCCTTGGTCCTCAGCAGGAAAAGGATTTGTTTTGTCTCCCTGCTCTGTGAAGAGAGCTTACTGACACTTAATATGAGGCTSAGAACTACATCCCTAGGCAGCACAGAATCTGMAAATATGAAAGCTGAAGCTTAAGGCATCAAAGGGAACTGTGGGAAAGTGACTCAGTGAAAAAATGTTGCATGTGGGTAAAACCTTACAAAATAAGGGCCTTGATACTGTTGTAAAATCATGGCTCAGGCCTGTTACTTTGGCTGGGTAGAAAAGGACTATGGGAAAGTGACTGGAAAAATGTTGCTTATTGGTGAAACCTTTACAAAATAAGGGCTTGATATAAGGCCCTCATTACTCTTGTAAAATCATGGCTCAGGCCTGTTACTTCAGCTAAGTAGAAGGGGACTATGGGAAAGGCACTCAGTGGAAAAATGTTGCTTATTGGTAAAACCCTACGAAATAAGGGCCTTGTTACCCCTGTAAAATCGTGGCTCAGGCCTGTTACTTTGGCTAAGTAGAAAAGGACTATGGGAAAGTGACCCAACGGAACAATGTTGTTTATTGGTAAAACCTTATAAAATAAGGGCTTGATACCGTTGCAAAATTGTGGCTCAGGCCTGTTACTTCAGCTAAGTAGAAAAGGACTGTGGGAAAGTGACTGAATGGAAAAATGTTGTTCATTGGTAAAAACTTTACAAAATAAGGGCTTGATGTAAGGGCCTTGTTGGCCTTGTGAAATCATGGCTGAAGCCTGTTACTTTGGCTAAGTAGAAAAGGACTATGGGAAAGTGACTCAGCTGAATTGGAGGCAGGAAAATAAGTTATATTACCACGATGTGCTCACATTGTGGTTTATGGTGGTTGGTTGAATTATATTTGTTATACTTAAATGCAGCTTATAATGGCCTAACTGCTTAAAAAGGCCTGGTTTTTGCAGTAAAGGGCTCTCCTTTGCCTGGAGACTCTGCATTGCTCTGCTTCATAACAGAAAAATCCATCGGGAATAATCCAGGCTTGAAGTTTCCTTTGTAATTCAGGGAAATAAGCTTGTTTTCCTTGCCACGAGAGCAGTCAATGGACTTTTTAATGTGGCCATGGTGTTCTTCAGGGAAGCAGAGCTCATCTGTTTCATTTTGCTGTGCAATCCTGTTTCTGTTCCCACCCATCAACTCCTTAAGCCGTGTTGGAATAAGTGAATTGCATTTAGGCACGAACAGAAAATTGAAGATKCAGATAATCTGTTCTCAGTAATATTATAAAAACAAATTCTGCCCATGCATGAAGATGGGGGACTGCCAGCAACATTAGGGTCAGCTGTTTGACATGGAAAATCCAGATGAACATCAAGTTGACTGCTTTTGCTCCATTATTTATGATTGTTTTATCTCAGACCAGGAGTGAGCATTTATGTGCCACTTATACCCTGTGCTGAAACACTGATGTTCAGTGATTTAAAGGAAAATCCCAAGCACTCCATGATAGCTCATCTTTCACTTTCAGCTGAAATGAAATAAAATGTACTGTGCTCAGCAAGTCTGAGAACTCCACAGTTCTGAGGAGCAGCTCCTTGCTATTAATCAGAAACCATTGCTGTGCACTTACCCTGGGGAAGGAGAAAGAGAATGTGATAAGCAAAAGTCCTGGCTGTATCATTTTTAGCAAAGATAACAGTCTGCACCAACGTTGATGTAAAATAGAAAAATGGCCCATGTACTGTTGGACTTCTAAGTTGCAGAATTCTTTTCAGGTAAAAAGTGTTTTAAATCTTCATATCCCAGTTCCAGATCCAGTCAGGAGCTGCAATTTGTTTTCCCAAGTTGTAAAACTCCTTCTCAACTCTCTCTTGGCCTCCAGTCTCACTGCAGAGTGCAGGTACTCACGGTAGCAACTATTAATCACCATGACTTAAAATTTATTCCTCATTAAGAAAAGAAAGATGTCTTTTTTTTTTTTCCCCAAGATAAAAATACCCCATTTTCCCTCATTAGTTGCCTTTTCTGGCCTTCATTGGGCAACCAGAATAATGTGTTTTGACTCCCTGAAATAACCTTGTCACGGTTTCTAGATGTTGACATTAATTTTGTTCTCATTCTCTACTTTCCTAAACTCTGTTTCAGTGGTGCCAACACCTGATTCTTMTGAAATATTCTTAGACTAGAGTAGTATAATTAATGAAAGCTGCAAGGGTTCAGCTCTATGATTTATGTGTGCTCCTTGCTGCTTCTCAAGCCACCCTAAATTAGGGTGCTGCATCCGTCACTGAGATGCTATTAGAGTTCTGTGTCATTATTTGCTGGCTAAATTGTTCAGATATTTTTCACCTAAACATGATAGGCCAGGGAAAAAAAAATAAAAAAAATCACTCTTTCAGTGACCTCCTTGGGGTTTTAAGCTGTGGTTTGGGGAGYGAGGCAATTGCTCAAAATTAAAACGATCTCTCTTTTTGAAGGAGGGGAGTGATTTCAGAAGTCAGAGTTTATCACTTCAAATGACCCACGTAAATGACAGATACAAAATGTGGTGCCCTCTGAAATGAAACTCCGTGATGGAGCGCTCCACGTTTCTTTGGGGGTTGATTCAGTGATTCTATAACCACTCTGTTCCAGTTTAATAATAAACCCATAAAGCTCTCGTCGTTCATTTTTAAGGCTTTGGAAACTTCCACTGCTGCAATTCAGCCTTTGCCACGGGTATTTCAGAATTTCACAATGCAATCTGCCAGGAAAGTCGAGATGTTGAGGTGGCAGCTCTGGATTCATTGACTTTTTTTTTTTTTTTTGGTCTCCATCACTGCCGTTGCTTTAACTTATTTTAATTTAAGTTATCCCTGCTACTGTTGTCTGGAATTAGAAAGAAAAGGGAATTTCCTTATTTAAAATGTGTGAGGATTCGTGTAGCATCACTGAAAACAAGTCTGTACAGGGAAAATAACTCAGATATGAAACCCTGATAGGCCACCTAATATCTCTATAATTTCTTGATAAAATGATTCTTGAATCTGATCAAAAGCAATTTGGATTGCACTACAAAATAAATAATAGCTTAATTTCTGTGGTTTCATCTTGATTTCATTCCACAGAAGAAGGTATGTTGTCCTTAGAAAATGACTATAATCTCTGTCTTCACATTTTCAGGCAGTACATCTTAAATGACCTCCAAACTAATTAAATTTTCCCCTTGAAAATGTCAATTTCCCCAAGATCATTAGCCCTCAGAAACATAACACAAAATAACGTTCTTCCAGAAGTGAAAAGCTTAATTTAATGTAGCGGCCCTTCTTTAACACAAAGCTCCTTTTCATCTTGTCACCAGTGTTGCTCGGGGATTACCAAACACGTATTACATGTTGAGAATTATCATTGTGTGTCCAGAAATCCWAGAATTAATGAGAAATTCATCCACATGAAGCCATGCAGTTGTAGGTTTATTCTCCAGAGAAGCCAGGAAATAAAAGTTCACCAGTTTCATTATATTCCAATGTTGGCATGATATTCCCAAAGGCTTTTGGAAAATCTTAGGGAGAGGGTCCTATCCTTCAGGACCAGAGGAACCATTTGGAACAAGACATGTGGCTTTATCTCTCTTTTGCCATGGGCAGGGTGGAAAAAGGAATCATAAAATACCTTTCGTATATGTAAACCACTGGTGCTGTCASCAGCAAACCCTCTTTGCTCAACATCAAGAAAATCTAATGAAATCGGTGAAAATCGTCACCTCACCTRTAAGTTTTCCTCAATAAACTTTACATACAACAGGTTTGCTAATCTCTAGGCTAAAAAATCCAAATTTAGCATGAATTACCTCCTGCACTGAAAAGCCCTTAAAAATGAGGGATACTTGTGCTGCATATTTATATATTTTTAATAGCCTGGCAGCAGGGGAAAATTAATGGAAGTTCAACTTTGCATTTCTTGCAGCAGATGTGTTTAGGCAGGTATGGTTATAAATTAAGATGCTGCCCACAATTAGTATTTTGCTCTCAGACTGCCAGGGTGTTTTTTTTTATATAAGTATATTTTATAACAGATGTGCTAACTTTTGGAGAACACTCTGGAAAATCTTCGGGGGTGGTTTCTATTGTTTTTCCCTTTATACCCTAAGCTTCTGTAAAAAATGTGTGTTCTGTTCTCCTCATAAATCCTGGAGCCCTGTAGGAATATTGTAAAATTGCAGTTCAGTGTTTAATGTTCATGCAAGTCCCATGGTGTGGCTGATAAATAGTGGGGGAAGATGAGAAGTGCTGGTGATATGCCTTTATTACTAATGCCCCTTCTCCCTTATTGGAGATTAAACACCCGACCCAACTGCTTTCAATTTTCTGCAGCTAATTCCTGCAGCTTTCAGGATGTTCCTGGCCTTCCAGAATGTGGAGCTTTGCCTCATCTGTGTGTCTTTGTTTTATTTTTCAGGAGGCCGCAGTGCTTTTTCTATTCCAACCCCCATTAGCAAAGATTTCTCTTCTGTAGGGCTCTTGTTGGCTGTGTCACACAGACCAGGAGGAAATGGCATGGAAAGAAACCTCATYATCACCTGGTCTGAGTTTTAAAGGAAAAAATAAAAAAAAAAGAGTTATTTGGGATAGGAGATGATAAATGGAGAGCTGTTGGTAAATCCCCAGTGCCAAAGTTAGGCTGGGCTCATCCTCATCCCAAATTGTCCATCCCACCCCTGAGCTGTTCCATGTGCCAGGGCAGTGGCAGCTGCAGCATCAGACAGAGCTGAGCAATGAGTGGACAGAAAAAGGGATTTTTTCAGCTGTCTCATTTCCCTCTTTCTGCTTCTCCAGAGAGCTGATGGTTCAGAAAGAGGCTGCCCCAAGGTGGGAATAAACAGGGRGCAGAGAGGGACTGGTGAAGTTGGTTTAAGAATGTGCCCCACAAACCACCTGCCAGGAGCTCAAGGTTTAGGATTTGCTTCTCAGGAATTCAGGAGAAATTCTTCCTCAGGAGGCTGCTGGTGTGAGCACTTTGGATCATGTAGTTGTCATGTCATGCACAAGTGTTACGTGGTATTTAACAGACATTGGGTGGAAGGTTCATGTTCATTCCCGTTCCTTTATGGATGATATTCCCACTTTTCTGATGCCTTGATTTTAGAGCATGTAATTAAAACGTACCTGTGGTATCCCATTGCTTAATTTGCGGTTTGATTAACAACTATAGGTGGTTTTCACATCCTTCATTTAGCAAAAACTACCGATGGATGGATTAATTTATGCTAATGAGCTGCGCCTCGGTATCAGCAGTGTTTCAGCTGGATGTGTTCTCCCTGGGTCCCAGTGGTCTGCTCATTTAACTGCTTATTGTAATACATGGAGAGTTGCCTTGAAAAACTTACCCTGAACTGCTGCTTTGACTGTGCTTGGATTTATCTTAATCTTTTTTTTTTTCTTTTTTCTCCCTTCAGCTGTCAACTCAGCCTTAATCTCCAGCAGCTTCTTGCTTTGCTTATTTACTAGTTGAAGTATTAATGAGCATTGTTGCCCTGTCAGTGCTAATTGGCCGAGTAGTTTTCAGATTATGCTTTGTACTCAAGCCTTAGCTTAGGTGGCTTTGGACAAAACAGGCAAATCAGGTGACTGAGAACGATTCAAGAATTATTTTTATTAAGTGTAGCCCACCCAAATTTCTCTGCTGCCATCGAGGACAGGGACACTCCCATGTTCTTAGWGATCCCTCCACATCACACACAGTTCTGAATTTGCTGAGCAGGCTGTTTCATGTCCAGGCAGTGATTGTCAACCGCTGTAATGTCCTTTTTCCTGCTTTCCTCAAAAGCTGTTCTGAAAAATCTCATTTAATGCCCGCAATCTCAATGCAGATGGGTTTACAGGAGGTGTTTTGCAAMTAACAAGGTTCCATAACCAGAACTACTGGACTTTACCTCCTCCTAATTGAATATTAAACTCATCAGCAACCCTTAAATGGCTAAATATCCATTTAGAACCRAATCGTTGAGTTGTTTCTAAACCAGTGCTTTGTGCAGGCACTGTGGAATTTAAAAGGACACAGAAAATCACTGTCAGGAGAGAAGCAAGGACAAACCCTGCTGTTAATTTTTTTTCTGGGAGACATACAAGAATCCATATCCAGCTAACAAGCTGTCTGTGCTTCCCTGCTGAGCTCAGTTCAATGGGAGAAGCATCAAACCCCAGATTATCCATACAAAGCAAGCCCGCTTGCAAGCTGTAATTTTTTAAGCACGCATTAGTTAAAGCAGATCCATAATCCCACATCAATATTAACTTCCATCCTGGGAGATGTCCAAACCCCCTTCCTAAACATCGGGATTACTCCAGTCTGCTGTTGATTTCATCTGATGGAACATTAAAAAAACCAAACAGAGGGGATGTTCGGGGGTATATATATWTTTTTTTTCCTTTGGAAAATCAGATTGCCTGATGCCGAACGTTTAAAATGCCGTGCTGTATTTGTCTGTTGTTTGTAACTGTGCATTTCCTAGGCCTTTTTGTCCATGAATGCCATTAATCCCTGTGCCTTGAATGTGTGCATTCCRTAGGTAAAGGGAGCGGCAGGATTTCAGACGCGGTAAAACCCACCCCAAAGTTTCAGCCCAGCGAGGCCCTTGAGCCTGGCACTGAGTACACAATCCGCCTAGTGACTAAGAACTGGGTGGATAACAATAGCATTTTTGAAGATGTAATTGAGACCAGGGGGAGAGGTGAGACACGAAGCCCTTCGAGGTTGCTGAACGTTTGTTTTTCCGTGTGAGTCGATGCTGAGGTTCCATCCTGTGCGATGTGAGTGTCCCAGACTCATCCTTCCCTGCTGTGGGGTTGAGGTTGGCCCTTGCAGTTGAATCCCATGGCAGCACARACACATCCCAGGTTCTTGGCTGAGTTGGTTTACAACAACCTGGAACGATCCCAAACCTTTACAAACCTGTGCATTGTGAGAGGGCAGCTGTGATAAACCCCTAAGTGGCCAGTTTGGTGATTTGCATGTTCTGGGGGCACTTTTACCTCTCTCTCTCTTCCGCAAAACTGCTTTTGCATGAGAGGCTTAACAACTCCGTGCTCAGCTTTCCTGTGTGGTGCTAATCCTGTGAGTCAACTGCTGTCTCAGAGCCACCTTGCCGAGTGTCTGTGTTGTCCCTTGTCACCCGCACGCTCCCCTCCAGTCCCAAATGTCACACTCTGGACACGTCCCTGCCTCGTGTTGAACACCACCAGTAGCGATAGACTGATTCCATTAAGATCCAGAGAGGAACGTGATGTGTTCGTGTTATCGTGGGGTGCTGCCCTGTTCCCTCTGATTAATTTTCTCCTTTTCTCCTCCTTTCCCACCTCCCCAAGCCTACGCTGGCATTTACGAGGGGATTTCCACCCAGGGCTGGTTCATCGGGTTGATGTGTGCCATCGCCTTGCTCACCCTGCTGCTGCTAACGATCTGCTTTGTCAGGAGAAATAAAGGAGGCAAATATTCAGGTAAACGGATTGATTGTCCTTTCCCTACGTTCACATGTTAATAACTACCATCCTTCAGAGGTTTCTCTCTGGGGGCCTGCAAGGCCGCCAGCACAAACAGCCAATTAGGGTTTGTAGCTTTTGATAAATATCCACGGGAGGGGTTTTAATGAATGGAAGTGGAGCTGAGCTGTGTGCTGGTCACAGAGCACTCCTGGAATATTCCAGCGTTTCATCCTTGCTGGCAGGACTCCCTGCCCACGTTCCACCTGGGAGCTGCTGCTGGACACAGGGACAGAACTTCCACAGGCAGCTTAACAGTGGAATTTTTGGTAAAAATCATAATTTTCTAAGCAGCGAATAAGGATTTAGGTAAATGTATTGAAGTAGAAATCTTGTTGTCCAAAGAGRTGGTGGATGCTCCATCTCTGAGAACATTCAGTGCCAGGCTGGATGGGGCTTGAAGACCCTGGGATAGGGAAGGTGTCCCTRCCATGGCAGGGGTGGGAATTGATGAGCTTTAAGRTCCCTTCCAACCCAAACCTTTCCATAATTCTATAAATACTTGCTTATAATAAATTAGGGAATGGTCCCAAACTCTTGGAAGTTCACAGGTTGTGTCCAGCCAGCTCCAGGCRGGGCTGGAGGTGATTGCAGATGATTTTCCCATCGCCCCTGGGAAAAGAAAAATCCATGGCAGAACAAAACACAGAGATCTGTCCTTTATTTTATTTGCACAGTGAAAGAAAAAGAAGATTTGCATCCGGATCCCGAAGCTCAATCAATAAAAGATGAAATCTTTGGGGAATATAGGTAAATAGGACCTGCTTTCACCAGCCTTTGTGTTTCCTGGGGTTTTGTTTGTTTCCAAATGCCATCATTATTCGGGACATTTTTATGGCATGCGATTAATGCTGTTTTTCATTTTCAAAGCAAACCTCATAGGAGTGGATAAGAGTAGGAATATAAAGGTATATCCAGTATATTTCAATCCAAGCTGGGATATGAGGAAATGTTGATGTATTGGTGGTTATTTTTCACTTTTTTGTTGTGTTTTTTTTTAATTAGCATTGTATGAATAATGTAAATATTCGTAATTTGGGGTGCTGCTGAAAAGCCCACTGAAGTCAATGGATTGAATTCTGTGTCTTCAGGGGGTTTTTGAAACTCAGACCCAAATCGTGTAATATGGGGAATGGTCATTTTGGGGAAGAAAACCAAGAAAAGTTTGGAATATGGTAAAGAATATTAAAAAAGCCAAACACCTCTCTACAGAAATCCCTGTAGGAGAATTGAAATAACCACTTTGGCTGTTTTAAAATAGCTAAAACTTCTAGCAATATATAATTATGATATGAAGAAAACCACATAATTATAAGAACCATGCTGGAAAACTGGTATTGCTGCCCTTAAGAGCATAAAATTGCTGTTGAAATCCCACTTATATATCCTACATTATTTGTACTGGAGTAGGGCTTTTTTTTTTTTTTCTGCATAATTTCATCTTTATTTAATTTTTAATGCTTTCTAATGGGACAAATATTTAGAAAGGTAAGAAAGCCCTGAGGTTAATAACTTTGACCCCCCYCTCCTTTCCCCCTGAAATCCAAACTTGTTTTTTTTTCTGAGGAGAAATTCCCTGTGCAGAAAAGTAGCGAGTTTTTTTTCTGTGTTGTTTGTGCACATACTGAGTCCATCCTGAAGAAATGAAGCTCAGGTTCATTTCTCTGTCCTTCCTTAGGTAAAATTGCCAAAGATTTGACACTGAGTTGGCATTAGCAGTAATAATTACTTCAGTAATTATGTCCCTAACCCAGASGCCTAATTTAGGGGTTTTTTAATATAATTTTGTAATGTTTTCTCAATCCCCCCAAATTTCCTGTTTAGGCTGTTCTTGCTCCTCTTCCATAGTGCCATTAGGAGGAATGGCCAGCAAAATTCCCCCTTTTTTTTCCCATAATTTTGGTGGTGGGCCTGTCCTTTTTCCTGGAATTTTCCCTGAACAGACTCTGCAGATGTTGATTCTGCTTTGGTTTTTCCCAGTTTTTCCCCTTTTTCCTGGAATTTTCCCTGAACAGAGACTGCAGATGCAGACATTGATTCTGCTTTGGTTTTTCTCAGTTCCTCCCCTTTTGCACAGGCCAACTCCAGTCAGATAAACGCTAAATAAAATAATGGCAGGAAAATAAAGGGGAAAAATAAAGAACCACCTTTATTGGTCATTTAAACTCGAAGAGATGCTCCCAAAGCACAGAGAGGTGACTCACTCATGTGACATCACTTCATCCACCCAGCTCAAAAGGAAAATTAAATAGGTCCTGAATGTTGCCCAGTGGTTTGTAAAATGAAAAGGGTCTCTCTGTGAGGTTCCAAATCCTTGACATCAGCCCCGGTGGCTGGAACAGACCCCTCCAACCCTTTCCGGCATTCCCTTTCCCCTCCCCTTCCCTTTCTGTCCATTSTGTTTAACCAAGGCAAAAAGAGAAAAAAAACCCAAAGAGATGGGTATTGATAATACCCATTAACCARTTAATTTGTTGGAATCGTGACAAAATCCTGTGTGGGGGAGCTGGGGGTGCGWGGACATCACCCAGGGCAGGACTCAGAGGTCAGCTCATCCTCACTGACACCTTCACACCACCCACAAATCCCTCACTCTCCCCTTCCCAAGCCAGGAGCAGTTTCCCTCCTTGGCGGATTTTTGGAAAGGCGTCTCTTTGTTTTGTAGTGACAGCGATGAAAAGCCGCTGAAAGGCAGCCTGCAGTCACTTAACGGGGACATTAAAGCCACTGGAAGTGCTGATAGTCTGGTAGATTATGGAGAAGGGGAGCATGGCATGTTCAATGAAGATGGTTCATTTATTGGAGCTTATTCTGGATCTAAGGAGAAAGGATCAGTGGAAAGCACTGGGAGCTCTACGGCRACTTTTCCTCTCCACGCCTAAAGCGATCCGTGTTTAATTGTGATATTTATCCTGGGTAGCTCTCCACAGTCCCCACCCGTGCTGGGGAGCAGGGGGCCACCTGAGCCAGTCGGGAAAATCCTGACATCCAGGTAACACAACAACGAGTCACTGCCACTAAAAGATGATTTTTTTTTTTTTTCCATCCTGGTTTCTGTGTGTTTTCTTCTCAATAAAACAGGATAATCCTTTATTCTACACGATGTGTTAGTCTGAGCAAAGCAGAGTTTCTCAGTGGGACATCTGGATCCTCACCTGCTGCTCCAGGTGTTTCTTAGGCTTGGAATATGTTTCTCTGTGTAGTATTTTTGCCCTGTATGGCTGTTGTCACAGGTGTATGTGTAAAATTCCCACGTGGCCTTGGTTATAACCTCGAGGTTATGGCACCAACAAAAACCAGGTCACTCTGCAAAAGTGACACAGCGAGGAAAATTAGAATTTAAAACGCCAGAGAAATATATTCTATATATTGTGTAATTTTCCTTAAAGAATCAAACCCCTTTGTGTATGATATTCAAAAAACTGTTTTAGTGGTTACAGCTGACTTCAACTACCAATACTTAGAAATGCAGCTCTACCCACAGGAGAGTGTGGGTGAAGCTGCTGCCCAGTAGCTGGCACTATTTCCTTAAATAAGTTAARCTGCAGCTCTTTGCTGTGGCAAGGCAAAACAGGGTTCCCATCCACCATCACTCGAAATATTTTTCATTTTTCCCAGCTTCAAGCTGCATTTCTAAGCAAACTCCTTGGTGTCTGTCTCATATCTGTATATTTGTGAGCTAGCCAACATTCCATGGAGACGTTGTACATATGATATTAATATTGACACAAGTCCAGAGCAGCCTGGTTTTATTTTGAACTGAGACATGTTGCTAGCATGGGTCTGTATAGCTGTGTAGGAATGAGTAGAATTGCTTCTCAATATGGATTTGGACCRGCAGAATTAGTTTTCAGAAGGAGTTGTGTGTATAGGAATCATCCAAACCTCGCACCATTCAAGCATCACCTGAACTAGACCTACCTGACTTTCCAGAGCTCGTTTCTTTTCAGCCTWTTCACTGTTAAATAAACAAGAACAAAAGCAGAGAGGAAATAYTATGGTAGAGTTTGTTTTGCTATTTTGTTGACTGAATGCTGGTTTCARTCTGGTTCTTTGCCTCTCCAACACTAACTCAGCCGAGCTGTACAGCACATTTTTTTGGTCTTTTTGTATTGGAATCTCCTGAATCTCTTTTTTAATAGCATTTTTGTATTTTTGAATCTGCTTGTTTGAGTAGAGCATTGACCGTGGCTTCATTTCTTCTGTCACTCCCGTTATAAAAGTTTTTAAGTAGTTCCTGCAGGAGGAACAGATCCTAAAAGCTGTTTGGCATCCCCATAGCAATTAGGCAAATATCCCCAAATGGCTCCTCCATGATTTCAATGGAAGAAAGAGAGGGAGCAAGAATTACTCACAGTGGTTCTGAGTTTCCAGCAAGGGCTACAGTTAAGCCCAGGGAAATGCAGATTTTTCCCTGTGGATCCCACACGGCTGCCCTCAGGCTGGGGCTGCTCCTCAGAGCTSGGCAGTTTCTGGAAGTCTTTGGTGCTCAAGCTTCTGCTTATCTGTGCCTCTTTTTGGGTTTTTAATTGGAGCTTTTAAGAGCTTTTTATTTGGGAAAAGCAAACCCCAAGCAGCCACCCCAAAGGCCCCATTCAGGCTGTGCCTGTGAGTAAAAAATGGTGAGTGGAAATCTGCCCTCAATCAGAAATTATCCCATCCCACATCAGTGACCCACATTATTCACTTTTTATTATTTATACAGTCCTATTTTCTGTATTTCACTCAATCCAAGCACYGAAAAAGTCCAAAAGCCTTTTAATTTTGGGGAAAAAAAGTAATTTTCCAATGTGAAAATTGGCATCTCAAGAACAGAGACATTTCCCAGCAGCATCTTTATCTGCTGACTCKTGTCTGCTGCAGCCCAAACCAGATAAAATCTCAGAACTGATCGGGCTGGTGACAACCTGCTGCTTGCTTTGGGCTGCTTTTGATGCATTTCCTTTGAGAATCATCTGCAGTGCTCAAAGGTCTTTGAAAATTAGGGAGTAAAATTGGGSTGGGCTCCCCCAAATCCTCACTTTGGGCTGGGGGTGGCTGCACGCACCGACCACATTTTCCTGTGGGTCACTGCGGATAAACCAGACCCCAGAAAATGCCTCTTTTAGACAAAGTTGAACTTCTCTGTTAATTTTCAGGCCACTTTAGTGAGTGTCAAATGATGCAATAATGGGGGTAAATCCCCCTCGAGCAGCTCTTGCCCCGAAGTGTTTGTGATGTGCTGCTCAGCCCTGCTGGGGCTGCTGCTTTTCCCACTCAGATTTTAATTCACAGCCTGAAATCTTCACCTTGGCGTTCCACGATGCCTCAGGACCTAAAAAAACGAACAGGGAGGAGAAGATGTGCAATGGAACCTGGATTTTTGAACACGGGTTTTGAGGAATACGCCCAATGAATATTAAACAAATGGCTCAAACTCCCAGGAAATCTCACTCACCTGAGCTGTTTTCTCTTCCCCAATCGTTTTTTTTTCCTTTTTTTCCCTGCATTGATATTTTGTTTTCTGCTATAAAGGTACTTGGAAAGTTCAGGATAGTGATTTTTTTTTTAAGATTTTTTTTTTCAAAAGTAAATTAACAGCTGATATTTTCCTGAGGAGTTTTTCGTCATTGCAAGGAGCTGGGCTGTGTTTTTGTCTCGGTCTGTGACAGGTGAGAGGAAGTGTGACCATGTGGCTCAATAAAAGTGTCACCAACTGCACTGCAGTTTATGGAACTTCCTGAGTTGGAAGAGACCCACAAGGTCATCAAAATCCAACTTCTGCCCCAAAAATCTCACCCTATTCTGAAATAGTGCACTGAATATTAAATCCTTGTGCTGGTTTGTTTGGGACTTTTTCGGGATTTTTTTTTTTTTCTCTGGCCAGGAGTGTTTATTAAAATTAGCTGCTGGAAATCTGTGGTGATTTCATTAATTAACACCTAGCAGGGAATTCCAGCCTGCCTGCTGGGAGGAGGGAGTCCAGCCACGGGAGCAGAACAGGGAATTATCGATTAATTATCAATTATCCCGTGCCATGGCTGTGCTTGGGTTCCATTTGGCTCTGACACATTTTGMCTCAGTCCAAAGGGGAAATGGCACTTTCAGATTTGATATCCAAGCCAAGCCAGGATGAAATTCCAGCCCTCAGGGAGGAGGYATTTCCCTGGCCCCACAGATCCAGGTTTGGGGATTTAAGCAGCCTCTGGAAGAAGAGAGGGAYGGGTCTTGCTGAAAAAGTTGTGCAGTTTTGACTGTGCATAAGATTAAACAAATAAAATCAGCTCTTCCTAAATAATACGGAAAAAAAACCCTCTGTCCTTTCTCCCAAAGGAGCTGTTTGGATTCCCAGAGCAGCATAATTTTGATTTTATGTGGATTAATTTTCCTTTAATTTATATATATATATATATATTAAAAAAACCATATATATAAAAATGTAATTGCATTATCAAGAACTTGCAGGAGCAGCCCCCAGCTTCCCTCTCTGGCAAAATTCGGGGATCCAATCTCCAGAAACTCTCATGGCTCTGCACTCCAGCAGGATAAAAGTGCAGCAGTGGGCACCAAAGCCCTGCTGGGGCTGGATCTTTAGGATGAGCAGAATTAGGAATCAAATCAGAAAATTATTTTCTCCCCTCTGGATAAAATCGTGTGTTCACCTACAAAAAAAATTTAAAAATTTTCATTGTAACTCACACCTTAAATGGATCTAATTAGCAAATCGTTTAATGATTGATATTTGTTCTGATCTGTGTTCATGTTACACAAATTCCAGTGAGTAGCTCTTTTCCTGGTAACTGCTTCCATTGACTGAATGGCTCCAACCCAGTGCATGAGAGCTTTTCATCAAAGTTTTCAGGCCAGTATTATTTTTGACATGAAAACAAACAGTAGCACAATACTTCTATATTAAAAAAAAAAAAGAAAAAGTTAGGATTTTTAAATGGTGAGTTCACATTTTGTAAAGAAAAGTTAGAATAACATTCCCTGCTCCTCGAGCTTTTGAGAGGAAACCTCAGCATCATTTTTCACAGCCATTATTTTGCAGGTGAGAAGCGTTRTTTAGGTTCTTTTGCCGACCTGTAAGAACAGATAGAAAGAAAAGGAATTCTTCRTGGAGGATTCCCTTTGTTTGCCAACGGATCACACCCTCAGCTGCATCTCTGTCAGTGTTTGTGACAAAAAAACCCAAAAAACAAAGGTACAAACCAGGCTGGAGTAGCAGGACATGTTTACATTGCAGCTCTGGATCTCTCATGTCAAATCTCAAGTGATCTGCACTGATTTGTTCTGTTTCCAGGCAGGAGCCCCTTGGGGAAGGTGGGGTTTGAGCCAAAGCATTCTGTCTGTTCATTTTTATTATTATTATTATTATTATTGTTATTACGGTTCTGACTTTAAACAAGAGACTTTGTAATTTCATGAGAAAAAGATCAAAGCAAATGTGGTGTTGCCATCAGGGTGTGACTTTTTTTGGGAGCTCAATGTTAGTGTGCATTGATTAAAGTTTAGAGAAACGTGTCGTRCTGTAGTTGCTGTTTGTACCGCGCAGATGTGCACGTACGGTTTTGGAAAGATATTTTCATTTTACATGAAATACAACTTTGCTAATAAAAATTTGACTTGATGTAATCTTCAAAAGCCTCGGCTGCAATCTGCAAGTTTCTTTTGTTTGATTCGGGGGGTTTGCTTGATTCTTTTTTTCACTTGACGCTGTTTATTTGCTGGGAATCTGATTTAATTGTGACTCACAGCTCTCTCTAGGCTGTGACCTGTGGGGATTTTTTTTTGGTTTCACACTAAGGTTGAGCTGCCCTTGGCTTTCACTGGGATTTTGGGACACCATGGATCATCAGCCCTCTAAATRTGACACCAAAGCAGGATGAAGCTGACGTGCAAACAGCCTCAAATCAAATTCCTYAGTGGTTCCATGTGATCCTCTCCTGGACCAAACCATCACCTTAGATACTGTGAGCATCTCTCACAGGTTTTATTCACCCTCTTACCAGCACAAAACCTCCCAGCACAYAGAGTTTCTACTCCTCTGCATTAAAGATCACCAGAATATTGGTAATCTTATAAATATCCAGGTGCACAAAACCCAATAATGCCTTTTTGTTGGTTTTTTTAAGGAAAACTACACTTGTGCCTAAAGTCTGAAATCTGTATGTATTCATTTTATAGGAATTTAGCAAATGGGCTTCGTTTGCCAAGGAAGAGACCTTGGTTCTCTCATTACTCCCTCCCCTCTGCCCATCACCAATAAAAWCTCTGTTCTGGGATTAATTCCACTCTGTCCATGGGGAAGGTTCTGCAGGTGAACCCAAATTCACCCTCCTGATACCTGGAACAGCCAAACTGAGGACTCATTAAAGGACAGCAGACAAATCCATGGCAGCTGAAACTGCTGGAAAATCCCTTTTTTAATGTCTTTARCAGGAATCTGAAAGATCTGGTTGATCCTCAAGTGTGCTGAGCATCACCCTCGATGCTGGTGTGGCTTCTGTGCTGTTCTRAGTGTATTTAATTGAAATATTTTGTGTTTTCTGAGTGTATCTCACTGTATTTCAGTGAAAGACATTCTCCCTTTTTTTGCTACATGTTTTTAGGTGCTTCACTTCAGCAGGAAATCTTCAGGACTTTTTTTTTTAATGCATTCTTCACCTGCAAGAACTGAATACCCTCAGTGGGAAKGCAGGCCTGTGCTAACAGGCAGTCACCTTTCAGGGAGGCATCAAGGGCATCCCAAGAAGGTTTTATTATAATTCATATGCTGGAATAATGAGATTTACACTTTGCTCAACAGCATAATGGGGAGGAGAAAGTCCTACAATCATGTGCTTCAGTGGAGTGAGGATAAAGGTGCTGCTGCCACCAGCAGGTGTTTGGGAGCAAATCTCCCAGAAGTTTAAGGCTAAAATACGGGATTTCTTTTCCTCTAAGAGGCAATTGGTATGAAACATGCATTAAAAAATATTCCTGGATTATTTAAAATGAGAGTGGAGTAACAACTTCCACTGGTGCAGGAGTTCTAGTTTATTATGTGTCATTTTGAAAAGACTCGATATTTTGCTTTTGGGACAAAGTTGTCATTATTAGACCTGTTTTGGGGGCAGAGCATTCCTCCTAATGCTCCAACATTTCGCTCTGTTCKTCAGTCTCACAAGGAAATGTCACCACTTTTCCACTTCAGCATCTGGTAATCAGCTGGGAACGCAGAGGAGTCCCTCAATCACCCCCAGGGAAACACCAGCACTCTCACCCTGCTGAAATCTCTGAGCTCTGCACATTTCTAAGCCTCATTTAACAAGACTTGGGTGTTATTTTGTCATACTTGGAGCCCACGTGTGGCTAAACCCACCCAGGAGAGCTGCCCCACCCCCTGCCCTGRATGTGGAAATGAGCATTTCTGTAAAAAAACACCACTCTTTGTATTTAATTTTATTTTTTCTGTAGAGTTTRGACTTCTATGCTTCATATCAGGGTTGCAGCATGTTCTTCACCATTTGTTTGGAACACTGGGGTAGGAATATCTCCAACCAGAAAACAGGCAGCAATACCCTGAATTTGGGTGTGTTACTGTGCTTTTACCACCCGGTTTTGTTTGAGAGTCCCAAAACTTGTTTGCAGTGGTTTTATTGACTTAAAACTCTAAAAGTTGATGGTTTTGGTGGCTGTGCTTCACTTGGGATGTGAGGAGGGGTGGGAGGGTGGGAAGCRAGGGCAGCWGTGGCTGGCACAGGACCAGAACTGGATCATTCCCAATTGCTCCTCCTGCAGAAATTGAGGTACAGGGGGTAAGTATTGGTTAATTATCCTGGTGGCAAAATCWGCTTTTCCTTCCAGTTTGGGATGGAATTACCTTCATGGCTGGGAAGTGACTTTCCCTCAGCTCTGCACTGGTGTTACAGCTCCTCCYGTGGGACCAGGAGCACAGGCTGTGGCTCCCACAGCTCCCCTGGGCTGGGGACGGAGCTGGAGCTGCTGGAAGCCCCACGGAAATGTGGACAAGGTGAGGATAATGAGCAGGAGGAAGGGTTTGGTTGGGCTTTAACTGGAAGAGAATGTCAGGAGACCTTGCTGAGGAGATCTGGGGGCGTTGTGATCCCTCCCAAGGGAGTTTGCTGTACCAGGGCTGGGTTTTCCCATTTTATTCCTTGGCTGGATGATGTGGCTGSTCTACTTTCTTCTGGAATAAATTTTGTTAGTCCCTAAGGCAGCCAGGCTGCCTCTCCTGCACAAACTTTGTTGTCTTCTTCTCCCTCCTGACTTTATCAGGATTTATCTGTGGTGATCCCTCAACTCCTCCATTCTTGGCCTTGGAAAGTATTTTGTATCTGTGCTGTGCTGAGGCTTCTTCTTCTCCATGCATATTTCTCCCTCATCTCTTTTGGGAAGTTGGATTTCACTGACTGGTGCACCTGGGATTTCGAATGGATCAAGGTGTCTGAGCTTCCAGCCTTTATGATACTTTAAAAAMATATTTATTTTTTTTTAAAAGAACACAAAAATTTGTTTAAAGAAGTTCCCATTTGCTCCTCTGGGTGAGGAGAAGATCTGGGCAGGAGTTCAGGCCCTCCCCAGTGTGTGTGGAGCTGCCTGAGCCTGGTCCTGGGGTGGGATTGAACTGGGAATTGTTGGTGTTGCTCCCCCCTGTGCATCTCTGCAGGTGCTTGGACACATGAGGCTGCTGCTGTTTTGAAATGAGTCCTTTTTATGATTATTTATTAAATAATGAAAAGCATAAATGCAGTTTGTAATAAAAATCACCTTGCTATGTGGAAGCCTTTATGACTTCAGGCAGTCACCGTTCTGAACATTTATTTTCCCCTAAGTGGCAATTTATATGAAACATGCATTAAAAAAATATTCCTGGACTATTTAAAATGAGAGTGGAGCAACAACTTCCAGTGGTGCAGGAGCTCTGGTTAATTATTTATAATTTTGAAAAGTACATTTTCCAAGCTCAGCATGGAGCCCGGAGGCYACTAAGTAAATAAATTTACATAAAATGCAGAGGAATCAGATCATTTGACACAGTAATTCACCTAATTGGGGGGAAAAAAAAAGTTCTTGAGGAAAGAAAGGTACTGCAGAGAGGAGTGTCAGCACAGGGATGTGGAAGTGACAAGTGGAGTGGGAGTAGCTCTGGAAAACTTCAGTAAGAGAGGGGGAACACCAGAGAAAAAGTGGCTRAAGCCACTCATTTTCATTGTTGCCTCTTCAGGATGAGGACGAGTTGAGGAGGAAATTGTCTCCTGGAAATATTTTGTTTCATTTYCCACAACCATCAGTTGTTGGGAACTTAAAATTTATTGATCGGTTTCTTGGCAAATGTTTACTGAAAACCCAAACGCTCTTCACTTTTTTATGACTCCAAGGCTGCAGATTATTTCCTGTCCCRGGTTTTATCCATTTTTCTGGGTGTTCTTTTCCTCTGCTGGGCTCAGTCACTCTCCTGCCAAGGTTTTCACTCTCCCAGGGCAGCAGCATCTCCTTGGCTTTACCTGGATCCAGATTTTCTGAACTTCCCAGGAGTCCCAGGGTGACAGAATTAAGAATAAGAGGAAGAATTCAAGTGTTGTGCTTTCAGATTATTTCAATAAGGAAAAAAAAAAAATAGAAGTATAGCCTACCTCAAGGAATAAAGGTCACCAGGTTTGGTCTGATTTATTGAGAGTTTTACATTGCAGATCGCACTTTTAAAAAAGAAATAGTTACAAAACCTCTTCCTTTTGACTACAGAATGCCATGGGGGGATGGAAGAAGAATGTGCTAATTCTTTAAATATTCAGGGTTGTTACTTTCTCATTGACTCTGCCTTTCAAAATTGAGCATTAAAGTATTTGAAAAGCCTACATTTGGACTCATTTGGGCAAACCTCATAAAAACACGCATTTCTCAGTCCTATTCTCTCCCAGTTTAAATTTCTCCACATCTCTCCTTGCCGAAAATTAATTTTTTCTCACATCTGCCAATGGAAGTTTCCAGTTGAGGGAACTCCCAACTCCGTGGGCTCGTTTCATCAGCCACTTCCCTTTGTACCTGGRGCTTTCTCTGAGCCAGAGCTGAACCCATTTCTTCTTCTAATCAAGATAATAACTGCAAAGAACGGATGGATTTTGCTGCCGTGGAAAAGGCAGACTAATTCCTGCCATAATTATCAAGTCTTTAACTGGTAATTGCAYACTGTTCCCATCCATCTGCTGTCAGATTTATTTCTGTAATTGACCTCCTGGTCCAGGAGTTGGAGACAGCCTTTGATTATTGGTTCAATTAGTCTTAAAACATCATAGGTTTTTCTTTCTTCTTTTTTTTTTTAAGGTATTTTAGCTCTCCAGCCCATCAAAGGAAGTGTAAAAAATGTCACTAAATATTTCTTACCTTTATCACTGTTAGTACCTGCTGAGTCTCATTTTATWCAGTCTGTACAGATACAATGAGGAGGGTTTTATGAGAAGGGATTGACTTTGTGCTTTTTCKGACTTTTAACCTTTAGGGACACCTTTTTGGGGACAAGGGAATGGCATTTCTGTGATGCTGGTGTTGAGGTGCTGCATCCCCACCTGATGTGTTTGTGTGGAGCTTAAGAATTGCTCCTAAACTTGATGGAAGTGGTGGAAGAGTTGGCCTTCAGTCAACCCATTCATTAGATTATTAAAATATCATCAGGGGTCAGGGAATTCAGAATTCCCCCTCTCTAACTTTCACCACTGCATCAGAGTTACCAAATATATGGATTTTTTTYCTTTTCCCCCATACAAAACAACAAGCTTAGCTGCTTCCCTGAGACTATTCGTTTTCACCACATCAGGAACTTATGAATTCTTGATGAGAATTCAAGCATTAATCAATTCTTGATTGAATTCTCCCCAGAGGGAAAGAGGAGAAACTGGGCCAGATTTGCCTTTTGGCTGCTTTGAGTTCTGTCTCTGTCTGAGCACACACGGAGCAGTGGGATAATCCGTCTGCTCCATATCAAACCCAGCTCCAGAGCTGATGGGGAGCTCTGAAGACAATCTCTCTGTACAAGTGAGGAAATAGGGGTCAGAGACCCTTCACAAAAATGTTTTAAGACATGAAGATAAAAGTGATTTATAAGTGTTGCTGATACTTTMTCCCTTATGCCAGAAAATAAGGAAACCCAACATAAAATCTTATGAAAAAATGTGTCAAAACAGCCCAAGAAAATGTTGTTCCTGTTAATTGCAAGAGAGGAGTCATGGAGGTCTCAGGTGGTGACAGTGCAATCCCAGAATGGTTTGGGTTGGAAAGAACCATAAAGATCATCTCATTCTCACCCTGCCATGGGCAGGGACACCTTCCACTGTCCCAGGGTGCTCCAAGCCCCAATGTCTAACCTGGCCTTGGGCACTGCCAGGGATCCAGGGACACCCTCAACAGTGCAAGGAGCCTCCTCAGTGTGTGGAGCCTTCAAGGCCAATCTCCTCTTCCAGCCCAGCCCTCACTGACCAACT
>QVAJ01000395.1:502265-535266 GCA_003546035.1 Mixornis gularis
CAAGATGCAAATGGACCAAAACTTATCAAAGTGTGAGACCTGGTGACCGTTTGTCCATTTTGTGACCATTTTGGGTCCACCTTGGGTGTAGCCCTGGTCAGGCCCTGTCCTTTCAATAAAYCTCTACTTTATTCTCCAGCTCTGTCCAGTCTCTGTTCCAGCTCAGCCTTCCCAAGGCATCACCACCAGCTGCTCCCTGAGCTCAGCCTTTAAGGATGGACTTTTGCTGCTCAGCTTCTTCTTCCCTCCCTCCTTCAGGCTGCTGCAGCCGAAAATGATTTCATTTTTATTCCTTCCACCTTGAAAGCCAACCTGCTGTGCTCTGAGGGCTGGTGCTGGGGGCAGTGTCCTCTCCCTGTGCTGCTGTGACCCTGTTCCCAGGCTGACTGCAGGGTGGGAGGGATGCAGGAGCTCTGCTCCCACACCCAAAGGAAAGGCAGCTTCAGGAGGGATGGGAGCCTGGGACAAGGACTGAGCGTTCRGGCACTGCCTCAGGGCTGGAGCAGAGAGATAAGCTAACACCAGCTCCAGCTGCTGGGAAGGTACAGATCTGGAGCAGATTTWAAGCTCCTTTACTCTGATTTCAGGTTTCTGAACTGTTAAAGTGTGGTGATGGGACAAGCAGAGGGAATGGGATCAGCTTTGACCTTGGTGCTGGCTCTTGGGGGAGGATCAGGGCTGGAGGAGTGGAACCAGAGGGCTCTTGGTGGCCCAGGAAGGGGCAGCTGCCCAGGGCTCCATCCTCTCTGCTTTGGGGCTCAAAGCAGCAGAATTCCCTGCTGTTATTTGAGCTTTTGCCATGCTGGGGCATCACCAGCAATGCCAGGCTTTAGTGACACCACAGTGACAATGATGGTGGGTTCTGAAATGGCAATACAACCTCTGGTTTCAGCTGTGAATGGCTCTAGTGGGTTTAAATGGATAAAAAAAGGGAAATATTGAAATTTTTGAAGAGACTTCATGCTCCAAGTGCTAAGCCAAAACCCCCGGCAGTGATGGCTTACAATGGGATTGGGGTTTAGGGATTGCTGCCCTGCCTCTGAGGGAAAKAGAGAACCTCTATTTCAACCAGTCTCAGCTGAGCAGGAAGGGTAGAAAAAMCAGCTTTGAAAGGTCAGGAGAGGAATAAGGGAGCATTTAAAAGAAGATGTCAGCAATGAAATGGAGATTTATCATTTCTAGTGACCTGTATAAACAGATGAGAGGAGTTGTAGCTGGTCACTTAAAACCATGTAAATTTAATTAAATTGGTATTGCTTGCAGGAAAGAGACAGTATTGGATATAACCATTAGTGGCTCTTTGTGCCCTTTTGGGAGCAGCAMGTGGGAAGCAGGCCCAGGGAAATGGCACTTGGAGCAGCCTGCAGTGCCCTCGGCAGTCCCAGGCAATTAATACAAATGAGCCATCAGCATTCCAGGTCAGCTYTGTGATCACTGAAATATAGCTTGGGGCACTTGGCCACGGCTGCCAGGAAATGAACCCCACAGGATGTTCTTTACTTCGGTTTTGCAGGATGGAAGGAGCTGGTCCTTGGGGAAGGAYCGTGGAATTCTTGGGAAGGCAACAYGGAGGGTCTGGAGCAGCTGGTGGGAGATTGCCCTGAGTGTTTCTTAAAAATTGTGGCTGGTACTTTCCCAATTCAAGGTGCATCCAGCAATCTGGAGCTCTAGATTACATCCAAGCAAGAGAGTAATTGATCAATGCATGGAAAATTAGTGGCTGCTCACTTTGATTGTGTCTGGTTCTGGTTTGAGGGGAAAAAACAACCTCTATTTATTTACTGTTCTCCAAAAGATCCRATTTCACAATGAGGAAAAACATTCCAACCCCCCTAATTCCTCCACCTCTCTCCTGTCCCTGGCAAAATACTCTGTARATGGCAAGTGGGGTGATCAGGAACTCATGGCAGGGAATGGAAGTGAGGAGTTGGGTAAGACTGAGAAAACAGAGCATGAAAAAAATGTATGACCAGCGAGTTTAAACTTATTTCATAACATCCTTTAAGTGTGATAGGAGTGAAGAGAAGTGCACCAGCCCATTTTCAGCTGRATCCAGGGCTGCTGGTGCCTCTGTCCTCTGCCTGGGAGGGAGGAGGGTGATGCTGCTGCCTCACAGGAGGGAATAATTTATCTCCCAGCAGTGATTAAGAGGCAGTTAAACAGCAGCTCCTCTCATCAGACTCTGTTAAATCGCTAAGTCTGCCTAACTGGCACCTAAAATTTTTAAGAGCCATCTGAGCTACTCTTTGGATCGTTAATGTTTATTTTTAATAAGTCCTGCTCGCGGGGGAAGTTTCAATAGGCTGGAAGAAAGCTGGTGCTCTGCCATTATTTAAAGAGGGTAAATGGGCTGACCTGAGTAATTACAAGGCTGTCAGATGAGCGTTCAATCAATAGGTGTTTGATAGCACCAGATGTAAGGTCGYCTATCCGGGAATAATGAATGGAGCTGCTGCGGGCGGGAGGGGAGATCTTATCCWGAGGAGCAGCAGGAGAATACTGAGCAGGGCTGGGGAGAATCCCTCACCCCGGCACGGGGGAACTCCAGGAGGGGATGCTGCTGGCCTGGATTTSTGTCTGCAATTCACCAGGACACGTGGGAATTCAGAGGGAATTCAGGGGAAATTCACCAGAATGACAAAAGGTCACCATCCTTGGCAACCATGATGGCAGTCCACCATCCAAAACTGGAGTCTGCTTAAGCCGCAGAGGAAAGATTTTATTCATTKTATTTTCTCTTCAAAAACCCAAGAGCTTCATCATTTTAAAGCAACCATCAAAACGTTGTCCCGTTCTCTTTATTTTTCCGGATTAATTTTTATTTAATTGACAAAGTTAGCAATGGCAGTATCTGCCCTGCTTTTCASCTTTAATTGGCCGGTGGATCTCCTGAATGAAATTGCTGTTGGATTTTGGGGACTTGGGTTGTGCATTACCAATACAATTTGCAGGTTAATGTTGGGTTTGTAAATTGTTTGTGTTTCAAAAGGAATTGCCAATGCCTTTATGAAAAAAAATAAAATAAAAACCAAACAACAAGACATTAAAATCCAATAGTCCAGTAAGAACTGAGTGTGGAAGGGCTTCTGGAGGCTGCAGAGCAGCTGGATTTTCTGGGATACTCCCACCCTGATTTCCCACCAGGAGTTAAGRAAATGTGGAAATAAATGGTGTGGTGGGAATAAAGCTGCTTTTGGCAAATTTCCCTGTTWAAACCCTGTATTTTTAAAGTAGAGTTTGACTTTGTATTTAAGTAAAGATCTCTTTTTCAGGGTTTAAATGACAACTTCTGYTTGGAATTAAAATCCATCTTTTGGAAGACGAAACCTAAACGAAGTCCATCAGATCATTCACTAGGGGGAAGTTCCAGGCTGCAATGTTTGCAGTGCAACTTTCCCACTCCATTKTCCCGTTCTCCCCCAGGTTTAAGTTTTTAACCTCTCATTTCGTTCCTCAGCAGGCGAAATTTGATATTGATATTTCTCACAAACTAGGCCAATATTTATTTCCTAGACCTAGCTAGGAGGAAAAACCCCTTTGTGAGGTGCAGGTCCCTGGGAGCAGCAGACAATCAGGTTGGAACGTGGATCTCTGAACGAGGGAATGGCTCCCAAAATTTTTGCCAAACCCTCTCCTCTCTCCCCTCTGCTGGGCTTGCAGCCTCTAAAGTGTATTGTTTTCCAAAAATTCACTTTGTCAGACCCTCCTTTGACTCTTTCTTTCCCTTCCTTCCAAATTCCAGTTTCCTCCCTCTCCAGGGAAATAATCCTTTGACGCTTCCTCACTTTATTCAYAGTAATGTTATTAAAATTTTTATTGGGTTCCTTCATGTGTAAAAATTCTCTGAGGATTGTTCCAAGGATTGGGAGTCTGGTTTGGCTCCCCCTCCAGCCTGGTAAATCAATTTCTGCTCATTTCAAGTTAATGAGCCTGATTATCAATATTTCACCAGCAAGTTAATGGAATTCTATTGATTTGGGTGGAGCCAAGTCAGATTTCTAAGTTAACTTTTAATCCACAGGATCCAACTCAGTGGGACACAACTGGCAGGATAACATCACTTTTTAATCCAAATCCATTATCAAACACCTTTATTCTTCTTCTGAGTACTCACCAGCCTACAAATCTTATTTTAATGTTTTTCTTAATGTGCTCTGTAGCTCTTTAGTGTGAAAATTAAGAAAACAAGCATTCTTTTAATTATCTAACAGCRGTTGGTTTGTTGGCTTGGTTTTTTAATGAGTGTTTCTTTGTTCTTATCACTAAAGAAACCTCTGCCAAAAGTCAATGCCTTTGCAAGTGCAGYGTTTCCCAACGAGACAAGCAACATTCAGGGTTATTTTTGGAGAGARTTTTGTCAAATAATGGTCACTTTGGGTTACTGTGGACAAAAAAAAAATATTCCCTGATCAGCTGACAGATTGTCCTCAGTTTCCAACTCTTAAAAAAGAAAAAATGTACTCTTTAACTCTTAGTATTTCCAAATGTGATTTCCACAACTGGGCAAACTCACAGTCAGTGAGCACAACACATCCCTCTTTTTGTGAAACATGTGGAAAGCACTTTTTATAGGGTCTCTAATGAAGCCTTTGTAATTGTAAAATGTCCATATTTTGAGTGTTGTTATTGCAATATGCCCATATTTTGTCGGGTTGTCTTTCTCGGTGTTTGTGCTCTAATACATTAGCTGCCAAATGGCTGTGAATCCCAGGGAGCTGTAATTTTATTTAAGAATTCTGGTTTCCACTTGAGTGACTCGGGAGGAAATGATCAGGATCTTAATGTGGGACTTTGATCGTGCAGCCTGTTTTAGGATTGTTTATTTGCTTGTTTGGGGTTCTGTCTGTCCTCATGGAGAATTACAACTCAGAGAAACGAATAAAATAGAATTATCTCAYACGGTGTGTTGATCACCAGGAAGGGATTTCTGAGGAATGTCAATCCTGCAGCACCTCTGTGTCGTTGCCTGTGGAACTGTGACATTTTGGAGCATAAATTGGAGAGCAGGAGTGGAGGATTTTCTGTGTCCTGGCCATCAGCAGYACGTCCCACCACAGGTCCTCTGCTGCTGGCTGGGATGGGTTGGGGGTCTCTGCTGTGCTGAAATGATCAAACTCATGGTCTCCTTCAGCGAGGAAGAAGCTGAGGAAGAAATGTGGCATTAAAAAGAGACAGAGCAAAGACTCCCAGGGCTGGGATGCTGCTGATCAAAGCACACCCAGGGACGTGAGCTCAGCTCAAAGGCTCCAGCCACGATTCTCATCCATGAATATATTCTTTCTATTTCATGCTAGTTATTATTTCTGTCATCCCTGTTTTCCTTAGGAGGTGGTGCTCATTTCATGGTGGTCATTATTTCATGGTGGTCATTATTTCATGGTCCAGGCTCCAGTCATTATCAATTGATGGCCATCGTTTCATGTTCTTCACAGAAGAATTCCAGTCAGGATCTCTGTCCTGCAATTCCTGTTTGTGGCCAACACAACAGCAGGGAGGGGGAAAGTGTGAAAGCAGCTTCAGTTTGTTGTGTTCCAGTCCAGTCACTTCCCCAAGTTGTGTTCTCCAGCATCCCATGCACATTGTRGCACAGATAAAATAATGACACCACCTGAATTTTGGGGGTGTTTCATGTCTATGTTCAGAGAGGATGTGCAGCCCAGGACACACATTCCTAAGAAAATTTTGGGTATTCTTGGAGAACTTTTCCTGCTTGCCCTGGAGGCTGGATATTTTTGAGTTTGTTTTTTTTTTTGCTGCCTGTGTGTGGTTGGACTGATCCTGCTGTCTCCTGGGTCGTGAGACACTGAAAGCTGATCAAAAACCASTTGGGGTCATCCCAATCTTCTAAAATGCCTCGTGCAGACAAAATACCTTTATAATAATATCTTCAGATATTATTATAATAATATAATACCTTATAATATAAGAATACAATAATTATTATATCTTTTAATGAAGATATAAGAATATCTTCAGAACAACTCTTGGGTTTTTGCATGATGCAGAGGTGTCACCACAAGACTCAGCAATAATCTTAATATGGATTTAGAACCCCCAGATGTCAGACAGGGAGGAAGTTCCAGTTAAGTGTTGCCCCTTGTTTCCAGGAGTTAACTGAGACCTGAGAAAGGAAATATTATTGATTATCTTTCAGGGTAAAAAATTAGCTATGTTTGCCCAGATATGTTCAGCATCATTGTATATTGACTAAATGTATGAAAGATAGATAAGATACAMCCGTGATAGGCACATCTTGTCTGAGGCAATGCCCTTCATTAACTTGATTATTAAAGTGAACATATTAACTCTGAGTCCTGCAGCCCCTCTGCCTCCCTGTGTGAGCAGCAGCAGTTCAATCCTCTATTCACCCAGCTCTAATTCCAGTTTTCCAATGACACAACCTTCAGGATAACATTTCCCGTGCTCTTCTGAGAAACAGGGAAACAGAGAAGGAATGAAAACACCATCCCGAACAATTTGGACTTAGCATGAGGAAAAACCTGTTTCCTTCACGTTAATAATTAAGTTTATTTTCACAATTGGTTTGAAAAATGGGAAAATCACTTCATTTTCCAGATAACCTGATTCATCTGCTATTTGCAAGGTACTGCTTGATGTCCAAAAATGAACATTTAAGCAGCAGGGATGTTGTCACTGAAAGAAAAACAAGGATGTGCTCACCCTGTGGCTGGACTTGCTGTGCTGCACTGAGGTTGCCTGGGCCAGCTCCATTTATTCCAGACTTCGTGTGGAATTTGGCTAGTTGCTGTGATGAATGAAGGGGCCAAGAAGATGAAGTGCTTTAATCACAATTGCCTGTTCAAAAGCCAAACTTCAAGGCAAGGATTTAATATCTTTAAGTGCAAGAGATGATAATAATAATAATAATAATGGCAAAAGCTACATTGTAAGGAGTAATTTCAGTTTCTAAAATAAGTCTCTGGAATAATACTCAACCGAGTAATTTGTGTAGCTACATAAATATTCCCTGTGTTCCTTAAAGCAGCTCTTTTTTTTTCTTCAAGTCTGCAAATTACCTTTTTATGAGATGCTGTACAAACTAACTACTRTATCTATTCAGAGTATGATAATATCTCCTTGCCTTTGAATGAAATATTTGGCCCTTGAGGATATGCCAGCAGCTCTCCTCACAAAATACCTGGAAATTGAATAAGATCTGCAGCTTTATTATGTACATATAATACTGGAACCTGTGGGATTATGTGTAGTAACCTTATTTACAGAACCAGGAGATGTATTTGCAGAATATATTTTAGGCTGGGACAGCTCAGTAACACATTTGTGACATCCTTTGCTTGTGTGGATTGATCTCAGAGAAATGCCAAAGGTCTTATAGCTCAGAGAAAGGACAAGGGTTCCCAGTACAATCYGAGTTTTTAAAGTGCAACATTTCCGAGTGGCAGGAATAACATCTTTATTCCTTATTCYTATTCTTTACCTGACACAATAATGAAAAATCAGTTTCTAAATCCTTTTGGCTCAAAATGCAAAGACCTTGTAAGAAAATGCTGCTTTTCTCTTATAGGAAAAGCTCACGRGTGGTGTGTCCACAGATACTCTTCTCTTGGAACTGGAATAGGGCCATGGATTCTCAGGTRTCAGAGAAATAACATYAGTGACCTCATACTGRTGAAAATCCTTTRATTCCTTCCAAAAGTGGATTCCCTCCCCTCTGAAAGCAGGACGGAAAATCTGGTGAAGATTTTCCCCCAAATATGTGAAATTTCCCAACATGAACTCCACTTCCTTTAGAAGAAAGGAGGGAAAAAATATCATACGTCTCCAAACAAGAAAAGGGCCCATGTTTGGAAATTGTGAGTGAGTTCCAAACCCTTATTGTTTTGGGAAGAAGGTGAGAAAATGTAGAAACATTCTCTTCTCAGAAGAGTGCACCTCAGCTACTCTGTGGGCATGAAATCCCCCTTGACCAAAACGCGGACACGTTAGAGCTTTGCAAAGCACTTTTGTGGTTTTAGCCACGATGCCAAAGACTTTTATAAAAACTTCTGAGAAGTCAAAGTACAGGACAAACCAGCTTTATCTGAGTTGAAGGAAAACAGAGCTTCCCAAACTCTTTTTTTTCCCCCCAGATCCTCTTAGCAGTTCCTTCACAGATAAATAATTCCATTACATTGCTGTTTGAAACATGCAAGCATGATCACTTTGSTGGCTTCAGTCATTCTATTTTTCTTTACTAAGCTGTTCTTTACAGGCCTTTTGAGGCGCTGGAACCGAATCCATGTCCAATCAGAYTGATCAGCATTTTTGGGCATGACTTTTCCATCACAGCGTGATGTTCAGTCATTTATTGTGACTTTATACAACAGAGCTGTTTGGATTATTCCCTAAAGATTATCTGCAGGATCTTCAGGAGCACTTTGGACAGCTCAGAAGTTGCAGCACTCTATATATTTTTCATTACTTTCCTGCTGTTTCTGTAATGTTTCCAAAGTGTCAGCGTTGGGTACAGTAACAGAAGAGTTWGCAGTTTCCTTCAGTGAGACAGCAATGCTGTCTAAGGTGAAATTAAAATAGACTTCACTTATTTGTGGAATTAATTATTAAAATGTGCTCAGCAATCACTCACATCAGCCCTCTGTGCTTACAGGGCTGTTTGTCCCCTCGTGCAAATACCACCAAAACAATGAGAGGTGGTGCTGGGTTGCTTTGCATTAGTGATGGCCAAACCTCCTCCTGCCTCTTGCATTATTTAAAATGTGCCTTTCATCAGTTATTCAGTGCAGTGCATTTGGGGGGGACAAAAAAATACTGATTCATTTACATCAGCATGTAAACCTATTTTAGACATATCAGTCGAAAAATAATAGGTTTTGGACTATAATTTTCTAGTTGTCAGTTTCTGAGTTAGGCTCAACTAATTTGATTGGATTTTGGGGTTTAGGCCTGATTGGGTTTCTGGTTCTCCATTTATGTGGCTGGGCTTATTTAGGAAGAGCCTTGTGGAGTCATCATGGAGTCGTGGAATGGTTTGGGATGGAAAAGACTTTAAAGATCACCCAGTGCCACCCCTGCCATGGCAGGGACACCTTCCACTGTCCCAGGCTGCTCCAAGCCCCAATGTCCAACCTGGCCTTGGGCACTGCCAGGGATCCAGGGGCAGCCGCAGCTGCTCTGGGGCCAGAGAAGGGCCTTACTGCCCTCATAGGGAACAATTTCTTCCTAATATTTCATCTATCCTTTCCCTCTGGCAGTGGGAAGACATCCCCTGTGTCCTGTCCCTCCATGCCTTAAAAATTGTCTCTCTCCTTGTTTGTTGTAGCTCCTTCAGTCCTGCAAGGCCACACTGAGGTGACCCCAAAGCTTCTCCTGTCCAGGTGAACAATCCCAGCTGTGCCAGCCTTTCCTCCCAGCAGAGCTGCTCCATCCCTCTGCTCATCCTGGAGCCTCCTCTGGGCTCTCTCCAGCAGCTCCAGGTGCTCCCTGTGCTGGGCCCAGGGCTGGGGCAGCTCTGCAGGTGGGGTCTCACCTGAGAGGGGCAGAATCCCCTTTCCTGCTGGGATCAGCCCAGGGCTCGGGGGGTTCTGGGGTCAGCACACACACCCAGGGCATGAAGATGACAGAAGAAACCYCACCAGAGTTTCCTGACATTCAGCCTCATTAGGAATCCCTGGAATGAATTTTGCCAGTGGCTCTCAGGAATCACATCTCCATCACTCTGTGGYTTCCTCTAAGAGCGAGTGTCTGTGTGTGAGCACAGCCTAAAATTGAGGAATTTGGGAGTGGGTGTGAAGCGGGACATTTAGGASACTCTCTGCTGTGAAGGAACAAGGTTAAAGGTCTGAAGTTGTATTTTTTTGTTGTTGTTTTTCTYTTTTTTTTTCCAGAAGAGATGATCTTTGAAATCTTTTCCATCAGTTCTCTCCACATTCCAATTTCAGTTTTATAACACCCCTCGCTGTGCACGCCTTGGCAGGAAACTTGCCCATCTTGCAGAGCCTTGCGTGAATAATTCATGGCAGTGTCATGCTGATTCTCAAAAGGCTGGAATATTTCTTTGGAGAAAATGTTTAATAAGATTCTCCCAAACAACACAAACCATAGYTTTGGATGAATTTTATGGGGTAGTAGCTCTCAAAAGGTTTTGCACGATCAAGGATTTAATGAACTGAAACCCCAAACATATGGTAGCCCCTTCCACCTATTTGTTTCCTGGGTTGAAGCAGGGAGATGAAGCTGCTTAATTGGAGTCAGAAACTTGAATTTGCCACATCTGAAGGCACAGAGAGAAGTTTCAAGAAATAGGATTCAGCTCTTATCTGGCTCCTTCTATTTACATCTTCATTTTGGGTGATATTATATGACAATGATGGGGAATGAAACAGCTTTTTACACGTATTTTTTTCCAAGCCAACAGCAAATATCACACAGATCCTGCAAAAAAATACTGAAATTCTCCCAGCTGYGCTGTGTCCCAGAAATTGTGTTCAACCAGGTGTAATTTAACTCAAAAGAGAGAGGAATTGAGGCATTTGCAGKCTTTGGAAAGAAAGGTGAGTTCCACAACAAATTATGGATATCTGGACCTYGCTGAGGGTGTTTTGGCTTTGTTGGTTTTTTCCTTTTGAAGGTAACTTTTAAGCAGGCCTTGGTGATCKAAGAGGCTGGTCTGAAATGGGAAATCTCTTGAAATATTTCAAAATAATTGGGTTTTTTCCTTTGTTTCCTGGCTATTTTCAAATTACTCCAGTTTTTAGTGGGTGCTACTTTGCTAAGAAAAAACAAATAACAGCAAAGCCCAAGTCAAGAACCAGTCAGTGCAGTTAAAATACAACATCACATCAGTCTTGGTGTTTGCAGGAACATTTTTCGGGGTGTATTTGGCAGCTAAAAAATTGGGATAAATATTTGGTGTCGTCCTGAGGATGCGAAACCATAGGAATGTCTGAGAAGGAAAACTCACAAGGGAAATATTGGTGGTATGGAATTGGTTCTCATTACTGAGCTCTCCAGATTAGAAAAGGATKGGGAGCCCTTTCTCCAAATTTTCTCCAGCAGCCCAGGGAGCTGCAGAACCTCCATCCTTGGAGATTTTCAGAATTTAATTAGGAAAAAATTGCACTTTACTTAACCCAGCAGGAAGAACTTTATTTTGAATGGGGAAATTGTGATTTCCTGAAGTCCCTTCCCACCATGATTTCTATGAGTCTGTGGGATTTTAATGGCAAGAGTCATTTAGGATTTCAGAGGGACTTTGCATGACAGGCATCACAGACCCAGGGGCAGGGAATAAATTAAATCTCCATGGATTTCAGTGCCAGGATTCCAGCAGAACTCCCTGGATCACCAGCCTGACTGTGCAGATGTGCCTGCTCCCCACCTCCAGGATCCAGCCTATTTTCTGCTCAAACTCTGTGACTCAGACTCAAAAACCTGCACATTCATTCCTGCTGAAATGTATTCCTACATGGATCTTGCTCCTCTCAGTGCCTTCCAGGGAGCTCATTTAAAGATTAGATTGGTGATTGGTGGTTTTCAGTGTTGAAGTTGTTTTCTTAATCAGGATATAAAAGAACTCCTTAAACCAGCTGATTCTTTTTTTCTTTCTCCTAGTTGTCATTTAGTTGAAATTAATATTGTAATTGGTTTCTCTGGAGACTCTGGAACTTTGTGCACTCTCATTTAGGGAGAGAAATATGGATGATGGGTGACTAATGATGCTTAGTTAGGCATTTTTTAAAAATAAATACAGAATCTGTCAATCTGCTCTCTGCCAGGGAGAGAAGCAGCTCCTGTTTTCACACAGTATCTTCCTTGAGGGGATTTTGTCTTGGGAAGCACTGTAATAGGCAGAAGTGGATGGGATTTGACTTTTTTTGGCAGTTTTCACCCTTTCCTTTGCAAACACCCTTCCAGTTTTCCCATAACATTTATGGGGGCTGAGAGTACATTGCTGCCCAAGACAGAACGTGTGGCAGTGACGCTGACCACAGCAAGCCAAGCCTTGATCCTTCAATTTTATAAACAAGGATAATAAAAGTTGGACAAACAATATCTTTAGCCTGAGGAATTCAGTTTAGCTGYATTGAGCAGGATGTTGCTATATGGATTTAAATTAGCTGGATGTGTCCTGAGGGGTTAGGCAAGGTGGACTGGTGTGTCTCGCCCTCCCTCTGCCTCCTTTGCCACCTGCTTACTGATAAGTCCTTTTTTTTTTAACCTATCAATAGTCTGGTGATTGATTGACTCAGTTCAGATTCCTCTGCCTGCAAGGTTYAAAAGGACACATTCTCATTTTGCTCATAAATATACAATATTTTATTCCCTTCCTATTGACTCCTCACTCTTCAAATGCTCATTCCTTACCTTTCCTCTTCTTGTGAAAARTCTTGTTTCCTGCTTCTTGAAAAAGAAAAGGAAACACTTAACTTTCCAAGCCTTYCTAAGGGTCAACCTCCCCTCTTTTTAAAATTAGTTGTGTGCTGCAAGGTGCAGGAGAGCAGAGGGTGGAGTATGGCAGGGTGAGCAATCAGCTTGGATCCAAACAGAAAAATTCATGACCTAAATGATGCATCTCCCTCCAGATGTCAGAGCAGCAAATAAATGTTTCATAAACTTTGCTTTCCAGGTCAGCTCCAAGCCATGATTTTATGTTGCTGGTCTTAACCCTTAWTGTTTAGAGAAAGCAGCACAAGGAGAAAGGACAAGGAGTAGGGAATGTACCTGGACATCTCTACTCCTGGGAATAGTTGTGGCATTAATGCCTCCATCCAGGAAAAACAATGTGCAAGACTGATGCCACAATCTTGAGGATGAGGAATGTCACCACATGGATTTACTTTGCAGAAAAATCTGAGGAAATGGTTTCCCAACGCTGTGAAAATACATCAACAGCAGGTTCAGCACCYTGGTCCTACAGGAGGCACACCAACCTCCTGTGGGGTGCAGGACACCTCTGTCCACCCAGGAAAGCTTCTGTTTGTACACTGGGATGGAGAAAAGTAGGTGGTGGATGGCTGCAAGGAGGAAGTGAGGCCACAAAGCCAGGATCRTGTAATTATGTTTGTAGGATGAACATTTTCCATCCACTCAATCCTCACAGCTGTAGAAGCACTGGGGGCTTTATTTGCAGGTGAAGGAACAGCCTTTAGGGCTGCTGCACCYTCAGAACTCGGATCCCATTGAATTATTAAATAAATATGGATATTGATCTAACACCGATATCCATTATGATGGACAAAGACTCTCCAACAGTTTAAAGTTAGAAAGTGTATGTTTATTACAAYGCCAGGCAGCGTGCGGGATMGCTCCCAAATACACACCACAATTTACAGATGATYTTTAAAATGGGTYGGTGGCCTTTTTATGGGGTGGGTCTCAAAATGATCAAGTAAGATGGGTCTTCCTCGCTKTGACTTTTTAACCTTTTACTGCTACGTGACAACTAAATCCTGTTTTTCCAGGACTGTTTGATTTATGCCTGTATTGTGTTCTTGGAGTCCATTGATTAGTCAGGATGCACATACATCGTTTGACAGGCTTCATGATTTACCAGTTCCTTAAATCTGGCTTCTGCTAACAAAGGGAAGTTAGTTTGTATTGCCTCAGCAATATCTATTTTAACTAAAGTCCTAAATTCTTCAAAATTAATGTTTCACCATGTGCCAACCCCGTGGTGTTGAGCAGAAGAGGTGCCTGGCACCAAGGCCCTGCTCTCTGTAGGATCCATCCTCGTGCTCCAAATGGGAGATATTCCGTGGGGCAGGAACCCTCTCATGGCAACCTGGGCCTGCCCTGTTCTCTGTAGGATCCATCCGCGTGCTCCAAGTGGGAGATTTTCCGTGGGGCAGGAACCCTCTCATGGCAACCTGGGCCTGCCCTGTTCTCTGTAGGATCCATCCGCGTGCTCCAAGTGGGAGATTTTCCGTGGGGCAGGAAGCCTCTCATGGCAACCTGGGCCTGCCCTGTTCTCTGTAGGATCCATCCGCGTGCTCCAAGTGGGAGATTTTCCGTGGGGCAGGAAGCCTCTCATGGCAACCTGGGCCTGCCCTGTTCTCTGTAGGATCCATCCGCGTGCTCCAAGTGGGAGATTTTCCATGGGGCAGGAACCCTCTCATGGCAACCTGGGCCTGCCAGCCCGGCCTGAGCTGGCTGTGCCTTGTCCTCAGGTGTAGCCAAATGTGGCTGCACACCCTTCACTCCCCAACAGGGCACGGGGACTGTCAGCAAACTCCGCTAACAAGTGGCAGGATTGATGTGCTCGTGGCTTGCTCCGACGCTGGAGATTTATGGCCTTCTCCCTTCCCGCTGTGCTGCTGCTGCCGCTGCTTCGCAATTAGAGGGAAGCTGGCATTAAAAACATCTGCTGCCCACGTTGGCCTGGAGTTGCCAAACTTCTGGCTCTCCTTGTGCCAGGGAGGGCCTTGCCAGCAGCAGGGACGTGTTTAAATGTTAGCTCCCGAAAGCGCGGCCCGMGGGCGCCACTGAATCAGCACTAATCCTGACATTTCGCTCAGGGAAGGGGAAGGATCGGGGAGGAGGAGGCACAGCCAGGAGCTTAATTAGCATGAAAGTGCAAGGGAAAAAAAGCGGCATGTTCTACGAAAGTGCACGGGGAGAGGGGATTTCCTGTGTTTTCCCCAGCAGCTGCTGTGGATGTGGTGTTTGGGAGCCGCTGGCCTGGCTCCAGGCCATGCCCCTGCACTGTGTGGTGGTGGCATCAAGGACACTCAGAGCCCAGTGTGGGTGTCCCATTTACCCCCAGAAATGTAAGATCTGTTCCCTTTGTCCCTCCAGCTGTGTTTTGGTGAGGTTTCCCTGTAGTGCTGGTGCTCCAGGTGGGTCAGGGCCTGC
The DNA here is from genome assembly GCA_003546035.1 of Mixornis gularis. Classification (NCBI taxonomy): domain Eukaryota; kingdom Metazoa; phylum Chordata; class Aves; order Passeriformes; family Timaliidae; genus Mixornis; species Mixornis gularis. The sequence continues at coordinate 517,098 of QVAJ01000395.1, forward strand.
TCTTTGTGATGTTCAGCCAGGCACTAAGACTTGTCCTCACATCCCAATGTCCTTGCCACGTGTGTTCACTCTATTTAAAAGGAAACTTCCCTGTTAACTTTTTTTTTCCTCTTTTTGTAAATGTTATGCTTTTTTGTAGTTTGGTTCTGGGTTTTTGGGGGGTTTTGGAGTTCTTTTAGGTTTTGGGTTACTTTTAAGCTAATAGAATCTTCATCATTTTCTGTGACTTTTTTCCAGTTGTGACATCACTCAATTGCAGTAAGATCCTGACTGTGARTAAGAAATGCTGAAACCAAGTTAGGGACCATTTCTTTATGAATCCATGGGCTGGTTTTACTGTCCTGAAGAATTTCCWCACCCTTGGAGCAGCCAAGTCTCTTGGCAGGAGCTGTTTGCAAACTGAGACAGTTCATCTCAATGTACAGCTGCAATATAAACAAGCAAATCATTTTTTCATAATGCATTAAAAACGTTTCACTTGCTCAAAAAAAAAAAAGAAGATGAAGTCCAGCAGCCACCAGAGAGGTCTTGATTTCTGTTGTGAAATGATGAAATGATTTTCTGATTATATGACATGGAGAGATGCTTTTATTTCCAGGCAATATTGCCAGGAGAGGTTGTTGCTAAATATCCTTGTTGTCTGTATTTCCTTGGAAAGAYGGTGGTGAGGGCACAAATCCCTGCAGGGTTCCCCTCTCAGTGTAAATCCCATTCTGTATTTCCRTGGGTTTGAGCTGTGTGCTGCAGAGTGGAGCTGCCAGAGCCAGGCACTGAGCAGCAGAGGGCACTGATCTAACAGGAGTGGGAGAAAAAAAAAAAATAAAAAATCGTCATTTCACTTCAGCGCAGTCTAAATGGCCCCAAGATTAATCTGTTAATATCCTCTCATTCCTTTCCCTCCTATATCAGTGTTAATTGCCAAACAAGTGACAACTTTCCCCAGTATATTATACTGGTCCATTATACACTGCTGCTGCAGATATGGTTATTTGCAAATTCGCTACAGACTCCTCCACAAACTCCAGAGGGTTTTATGTTGCTCTTGTATGTATGAATACAAATAAATAGAGGCTGCAGTTCCATCTATATCGAATTTAATCTGTATGCTGTTTAAAGCAGTCTAAATATTAAAACCAGATTATCGGAGTTTTCCACGGGAATCATTTTATTTTTCAGAGTTTACTTCCAAATCAAGTCGTCTCTTTCCTTTGGGTTTGTTTGCCTCCAAAAAAGATGCTTTCATCTCAGGATTACAGTATTTTTATTGGCTCTGCACTCACAAGTGTATTTAAGGGATGGTTTATACYTGTTGTCAGCCGAGCTGATAAATGCACCCACCACGGAGACTTGGCATGAATAGCCACCGTAAACCTGGCTGCACAAAATAAACACACGGCCTGCAATCCAGAGGGAAAGGCCAGCGTGGATGTGCTGGGGTGAAGGAGAAGGCAAACAGAGGCAGAAATTCCTGCTGGTGATGCCCAGCCCGGGGCAGGGCAGGGCTGAGGGACCCCTGTGGCTGCAGCCAGGGCTGGAGGCACAGGGTGTCACAGCCCTGACGGAGCTCGGCGTGTCTGCAAATTGCTCTGACAGCCAGGGCCCTATCAAATTTTAATTTGAGGGATAAACCTGCTCTAAACTTTGCGAGTCGAGCCCTGCAGCTCGTGACTTGGGCATGATTTTTTTTTTTTGCAGAGATAAATGAAAATGGACTTAAGGAGTCTGACAGCAGCCGGTGGGCAAGGCCCTGTCTTGTGTCTGACAAAGAGCCCCGACCCGTGTCACGAAATTGGGGTCAGTAAATAAATATCAGCTGCTGTAAGCATGTCTGCAGTGTCACAGAATTATTAAAAGCCTTTCAGGGCGAGCAAAGGACGCTTGTGTGGAGGTAGCCTTGAGGTCTGGCCACCTACAAACRGTGGTTTATTGTCTGTTCTGTGTTAGTCTTACTGAGAGCATTATGTCAGGTGTAACTGCACCCTGCAGAGCTTTCTGAATTTGGCTGCTTCGTTGGTTTTGGAAGAGTTTTCGGTGGAAAAAACCCCGTTACTGAAGGTGCATTTTGGTAGTTACTGAATATCAGGGCTCAAACCAGAAAAGGGATCTCACTCTGAGCTATTTAGGATAAAAACCCAAAAGTAAATCCAAATGAAGACACTTAAGTGGGAATACTAATGACAGCCCCTTCTTGCTGTTTCCTAATGACAATTAAAATGAGAAAATAGCTGGGAAGGGGTTACCCCACCTCCCAAAACATGCTAAAAGCAACATTTAGTGCTTGTTTTGGGAATTTCCTGTCTGAATACAGGTCAGACTGTTAGTAGGCAGCAAACAACTGTCAGCTTCAACAGAATAACAAATTATTAATTATTTTTAATACCAAATTAGTGCTCTCCAGCTGAAGACAGATGCCCACCTAATATGTTCAAGCATATTATTTTCCAATATGGATGAAGCACCTTCCCAGCTGATGGGTAGTGAAGCTTTAAATAACTTTTTTTATGTAAACTTCTTTAAATATAAAAGTTTTGGGCCGGATTTTTCTGYCTTTTCCTCCACTGTGTGCTGTTTTATCCCCTCAGTATGAAGGCAGCTGGATTTTGTGTTTAATTACATTTTATATGTGGCTTAGYAGTGCCCATTTAACAGAAGTTATTCATGACTCTGGATGTGAAGCAGAATCTGGCTTTGGTTCAATCTGAGAGGCAGCAGGTCAGACTTTAATACTTGGTGGCTTTCTGATTTGTTTGTTTGATTTAATCTTGTTCAGCAAACGCCAAAAAAGAATTTCCTCCACTGAGTTAGGTCATCTCAAGCCAGTCAGAGTGGGCTGCCCAGAAAAATCCCTGATTTTAAGCTGTGTTTTAGTTTATTCCTGGCAAAGGGAGGCAGCCCAGGATTTTTCTGCTGCTACAGCTGCTCTTGGGCTCTGGTTCTGTCCATAAATTGCTTCCCAGCTTAGGTCACACTGCAGGATCCAGGCTGGACCAAAGTGTGTGTGAGAAACCTCCTGAGATGGATTTCCATGTTTTATTAGTGTGAGTGAAGCAGGGAATGCCTGAGCAGAAAAATTAATGTAGGCATTGCATGAAATGCTGAAGAACAGAGATGCATGGGAGGGGTTTATCAGATACCACAGGATCCTGGAATGGTTTGGGGTGGGAAGGAGCCTTAAAGCTCATCTCATTCACCCCTGCCATGGGGAAAGACACCTTGCACTAGCCCATGTTGCTCCAAACCCCATCCAACCATAAAATATCAGCTCCTGCAGAAAGAGAAACAATATTCTGTATGTCAGAATCCAAAAGCAAGAAAAATTCTCTATTATGATCCAAAAAGGAGAGAAGAACTTGGTGTTTCATGTACGGGAGCCCATCCTGGGGGAAGTGCCAGATGGATATTAGTTAAAACAACCTCATAACAACTGAAAGGAAAGTTAAAAAGGAGAAAAAGAAGGGAAAAGGGCATTTTACAGCAACTGTAGGAATGTCACTGAGTTAGGAACGTGAGGGAGGTGTCCAAAGAGGTCACACTGTTGGGAGCTCAGTGGGCTCCCCATGGAGGTTTGGGGTCCCCATCCCTGGAGGTGTCCAAGGAAGGACTGGAGGTGGCACTCAGGGCTCTGGGCTGGGGACAAGGTGGGCATTGGGCACAGCTTGGACTCTTTGGATTATCTTTGAGATCTTTYCCAACCTCACTGCTTCCATGACTGAAGGGGAGAATTGTGGCTTCCATCATTTTCAATGGTCAGTGCAGAAAATTCACTAATTCTTACTGTACGTGATTTCCTAAAAAAAAAAAAAAATCCTTAGTTTTCCTTGCCAGCTCCACTGTCATTTCCCAGAAAACAAATATACAGCCAGGAATAATTGCTTTAGCCTTTAGATTTGAGTGGAATTTTTTCTTTTCCTCTGYCAAACAAATAGAAAAAGCAGTTGGATTGGTTTAACATATACTCCTATCTAAGAAAAAAAGAAATCCAATAGAGATGAAGATGACTTTATTTCTGTCAGCAAAGAAAAATATATATTTGATCCAATCTACACTAAACTTTTCTTTGCAGTTCTTGAGAAATAAAAATGAAAAAAAAAATCCATATATCACATTTTTGGCCAGTRTTTGATGACATTCCCCTTCAGTTTTTTTCCTTCTGTTTTCTTACTAACAACAAAAAAGGAGAGTGTAAGTGTATGTACCAGTAAAGGTAGAGCAGCAGAGTTCCCAGGCACCTCATTTTACAATTTGCTTTGACATGAAGTGAGAAATAACTGAGCACAACCTTTACTACAATAATTGGATTTTTGCCATCAGGAAAAGCTTGTTACATTTGTGTCCTCTGAGATATAAGACGCCTTTTAGGTTGAGCTTTATAGACTCCACTCTCTGTAACCTTAGAGGGATGTGATGTGCAGGGGTTGGATCCTTCCCTGCCYGAGCTGATCGTTCTCTCATCGTTCTGTCAATAGCGGGGCTTGGTTTACACCACCACGGCCTCAAAATCATTTTGTGAGACACGGCTTGGAACACAGGCTAATTTTAGTGCAGGCTCCTCTGTCTTTTTCTTTTTATTTTGCTCTTCTTTTTGCTTCTGTTGTCTCGGGTTTCGCCAGCGATTTTTCGCCCTTTGTGCGATTTCCTTGAAGAATCATGGGAAAATGGAATTAATTATGAAATCTGCATGGATATTGCACCTGGAAATGTCAGTTAGGTCAGAGCCCAAGGATGAGTGAGCTTTGTCAGCTGGGGATAGGAAAATTCTTTCATTTTAGCATCTCAAGTGCTTTGAAGTTGCCTTTGGTGTTTCTCTCCACCACATCTGGGCTCCCCCAATCCAAAAAACTGCTTAATTTCTCATTAAACATCTGAATGATTTCATAGATTTAATTAGTACGACCTAGAACTTTACCATAAGCATTGATGATCATGTACAATTCTGTCAAGGACTGTTTTTTGTCATTCTCCAGCCTATGCTTGAAGCTGAAATGAAACAAATATTGAAAAGAATATAAAAAAATTGTTACTTCAGATGTTTTTTATGATACCRAATTCCAAAATATTTGTGCCTATTYTGATATTGCTTCAGTACTGTGAGTACGTGACCAGTGAAAAGATAAAATATGAATTAAAAAATATTCTGTTATGATTTTTTTAATAGTGTAAGAGAAGCAACAGGAACATTGCACGTGAGTATCACCTCTGGTGATCCATTCATGACCCCAAGAAATTGGCATTTCAGCACCACCAGAATTATTTATCCTAGGAGGAATACTAAATTTGATGAAAGGATTAGATATTAGGAAGAAATTATTGCCTGTGAGGGTGGGGAGGCCCTGGCACAGGGTGCCCAGAGCAGCTGTGGCTGCCCYTGGATCCCTGGAAATGTCCAAGGCCAGGTTGGACATTGGGGCTTGGAGCAGCCTGGGATGGTGGAAGGTGGGAGAGACTGGATAAAATTTAAAATCCCTTCCAACCAAATCCAYTCTATAACATAATATGATCTGAACCTGTTCTATTTAAACGTAACCAATGTGAGATGGGAAGTGTGAAGTGGTAAAACACCATTTCAGGAGCGGGAGATGGATATTAAGGTAAAGTGCCGTGTACTCAAAATCAATTTGAATTTACTTCAAACTTTGCATAACCTTCTCCTCAGAGTTATACAAATGTCTTGATAGACTCATTAAAATCTGGAAAATGGGAGAGAAAAATCTCAAGATATGACACTCCTAAACGAGTGGAAATAAAAATCTGTAACTGAAGTGTGAAATGAGAGCGGATCAGTGAGAATTTTAACTTTCAATTTCTTTCACTTTGTGGCTTTATCACTCACTGTTACTTCACCACTTTTATGGGGCAGAACATACACGTTACAACCTATTTATTCCAATTTATTTTTGCAGGGTCTTCTCTTTGGGTGTGTTCTTATTCTACTTGTGGAGCTCAAGGTGAAGACCCCTACGGTGTCTTTGAGAGAAGAGAAGAACCAGTGCTAGTGAATCTATGGGAAATAATGATTTTTGAGCTCTCCTTTCATTACCTTGGTGGCCAAAAGAGGAGAGATTCTGATTAGGGATCCTTTACAAGCTCAAAGTCCCTCTCCTCCTTCTAGAAACAGATTTCAAATGCAATTTGCCTCATCAAGGGATGTGCATTAATTTGTTTTTCAGAGTGTTCTGACTAGTTACTGAGCACCACATCTTGTATTTCATGTTCCTGTCTCCCTCCAAACAGCACAACTGGCAGCATTTTATTTAGTCTCCCAAACCAAAATTGTTTTCTCATATCTGCTGTTCTACGTGGCTCTTGTCCTTAAGGATACCTTGAAATGTGACTTTTATTCTGACAAAAGTGGGTTTTTTTTGTTGTTGATACTCCCATTTATCCCCCAAATTGATGGAGAAAAATTGAGATTTTCTTTATCATGATGGTACAGTATGAAACAAATTGCTTCAGATTAGGATTCCCTCCAGTTTAAATTGTTCCATTGTTTAGACTGGAGCTGGCTGACAGTTTCTTCATTTATCTTTCTTGGCTAACACAGCCCTGGACATATTTGAGGCATTAGGCTGGGGCTGGTTTGTCAACCTTGACCTTGTGCCACATTAGCTCCTTGCAAAGCTGACACTCTTCATTTCTCAGCCCTACATTTTGTTCTGAGCCCTCTGAGCCAGGATTAGCCACAGCTGCTTGTGAAATTTGTATGGGCAGGAATCAAAAGCCATCAGAGGGGGTTTTGTTTCTCACACTCCCTCTTTTCACCAGCTTGCGTTCCAGATCAGAAACAAAAATCTCATCATTCACACCCCATAACAAAATTTAATTGCTATTTGTCTGAACTCTGATTTATTTTATAGACTTGGCCTGGCTTAAAACCAACTTTTACACTTGAAATCTGGGCCATTGAAATTAGCAGTGAGTTCTAACTGCTCAGTGATTAGAAGTTATCAGTGAAGGACATCCTGGTGATTTCTCCCAAAAATTGGCTTTGGTCAATCTATAGACTTAATTTTAGGAAAGGAAATTAATTTTAGGAAAGGAAACAGCTTTGGAGCTGAAAACTGAGGAAGTTATGTGACTTAAAGCTGATGCAATTGTGTAAATACTTCCATGAGTGCTCAGAGTTTATCCACCTTCACTTTAAATTGGGTAAAACTAATCCCTGCTCCAAAGCCTCCTGGAGAGGCAGGCAGCGTGGTCTCATCTGTTTCTTTCCACCAGGAAGGTGGCCTCACTTCTTCACAACAATTTCTTGCAAACTTTGCATGTTCAAAAGGCTGAGCCTCATCTCTGCTCCTAATGGGAATTAATGGCACCAGGAAGTTCTAACAGCCGTTGTCTCTTCAGAAGAACGATGGTGTGACTCACTAAAAGTTGGTTTTCCTGCAGGTAGGAACCCATGGGAGGGGGAGAAAAAAGCCACATTATTCAAGAAACAAACAAATAAACCAAATTCACAGTGACTCTGCTCACAGGGAATCCCAGACCGGCTCATTTTCTGTTGTCACTCACAAACCTTAAAAGGCACCTTGGCCTGAAGAGGTCTCAGGTAAATTGTACAAACCTAAAGCATTTGGGAATCAGCTGATGGGGGAACATTAAAAAAAAACAAACAAAAAAACATTGATTGCACGTTCTGGGAGCAAGCAGGTGAAGCTCATCCCAGCAGGGAGATTTTTCCATGCTCAGCTCTGGGATGAAGAGCAGCTCGTGGAGGAGAAGGAGGCCTGTGACACCCTCAGCTCATCCCTGAGCCCACACGCAGCTCTTTGGCTGCCAGATGCTCTGGTTTTAATGGGTGAATCACAGCTGCAGCCCTGAAAACACAGCACTTCCCTCTCCAACCTCTGCTGTTCACTCCTCATGTCTCATTCTCACTCTGCAGATTATTTTTTTCAGGTCTTTATAATTTTATTTTTTTTAAGCTGGTTCTTTGTTTTTGTTTTGTCCTGTGTTGTTACAGATCTTCGTGAGCCATCAAATTCTGTGTGGTTATTCACATAAAGCTTAAAAGAGTTGAAGTCAAAGATATTTTAATATCTTTAAATATTGCAGAATATAGCCCTAAATCAATCAAGTTGAAAACTGTAAGGAACTTAAATCAGCCATGTAGGAGGCCCTGGAGGGCTTTTTCTCTCCCCAGGATAAATGCTGTGTTTCACGTGGTGACAGACACCCAAAATGCAAATAAGGCTCCCCTCCTAAATCTGGGTTGTTGTTCCACAAATTATTCACCTTTATGGATAAATCATCCCTAAATGGATAAAGAACCAAAAATATCTGCTCTTGGTGAGTCCCAAATAATGGAGGAAGGTTAGTGAGCTGACCAGAAGGGATCTGAGTGGGAATCAGGGAAGAGCTGCAGTTTGCAGGAGCCTGAAATCAGAGTGACTGTCAGAGGGTACAAGGTCTGGGCATGTCCAGCAGTGGAGTTTCTCATGGCTGTGCCCTCCCTGTGAGGATAAAATGTTGATCTTTATCATGTCTGAGCTATCTGCATCATCTCCCTCCCTGACTGCTGAGCTTCCTGGACAAACCCTGCAGCAAAGGCACAAAAAAGTTCTATTTTCTAACTTGTTTTGGGAAAGATCCATTCCACCCAGCACTGCAGGCCTTGGAGAAGTTTTTGCCTTCACCACCAACTTTTTATCTTCAGTGGAGCTTGGACTTCATCTTTCCTGCTGGACTTCATCCTTCCTGCTGGAGCAGCAGGAATCTGTGAGTATCTGACAGAATCATGGAAAGTTAAAGGGTCGGAATGGGGTTTAAAGATTATTTATTCCAACACTGAAGGGTGGAGACGTATCCCACATGTCACTTATTTACATGTGAGAAGTGAGGATGGTAATTCCCCTCAAGAGCACTTCACATCTTCTTTTTCCTAACTCAAAACTACATAATATATTAATTTTTATTGCCTTTTTTATGTCAAGTAAGACACAGATGAGGCTATGCACCATTTCACTTATTTCTCATCCTACAGCAACGATAATTTATGTCAAGAGCTGTAAACTGCCAGACCACAGGGAACAGCATGAAATAAATATTTCCTAAAACCCTTTAATATGAGAGCTAACACTCCTAATGTGTGTGTCTTGTAGCTTGGTTTGGTCTAAACTGAGAGTTAATTGGATTGTCATACTTACATGGGCAACTATTCAAACATGTCTAAACTTCATAAAACCTCCTGGAAAGACAGACAGGCAGTGTCAGAGCAAAATCAAACCCAAACTTTTAAGCCTGTTTGCACAGCAAGCTCAGTAAGCACTTTTGGTGATCTGCCTGAAACCTGGACAATTCAAATGCCATTATTCCCCTTGTCAATGCTCAGGCAAGTTCTGGGGCGAGTGGGAAACCTAAAAAATATGAAGTTTGCCTAATAAAACGTATTAAAATGGGTGGCATGAAACTGAATTATTTCAACTGGAATGTATACACCGGGGAAAAACAAGATCTTGAATATTCACATTACAGCTCATTGAAAAGGCAATGGGCTATGCAACAAGATTGACAACAAAGGGAAAAATTATGAGGAAAATTGCCTTACTTATCTGCTAGAGTGCTCTTGACTGCCAACTGTAATTTTATGGTTCATTATATAAAAAAATACCATTAATGTTAGTACTTGTGTATCATAATCACGAGAAGAAGGGAAAAAAGTTCATTGAAATGTGCTCCATTTTTAATCAAGACACCATAATTGTGTGTTTTTCAGGCATCATCAATTCCCATCAATTTTACTGCTGCACAAATAATGTGCTGCTATAGCTCTTCCACAGGTCAATTCCTGCATGAGGTACATTGACTGCAGGGATGCAAACTGTAAATAAACCGTGGCGTAATTTATCTCCTCTGATATTGCTTGATACATCACCAGCCTCACGTTGATAAGGGGAGCAAACGGAAGGGCCGGGTTGGAATTGCGTGGTGCATCACAGGCCTCAGAAATTGTTACATAAAGGTTGTTATGTAAAATGTCAGGCAACAGCCAATATTAGCATCACAGAGCCGCTGTCACGCAGCAAACGCGTCTGACAACTTCGCTGGGTGGTTTTGAGAGTTCTGAAAAAATCACAGATTGGGGAAAATTGGCTGAAACTACAGCAGGGGCTGCACTGGGACGTGTCTGCTCTCAGCTCCAACCAGCCCTGGGCATGGGAGAATTTGGGTTCCTCACCCCTAAAGGGAAGTGAAGGTGTCCCTGATCCATCTCTTTTTGGAAAGGGAGCACGAGGCAGCTTAGTGCCATCTTGGAGTGCACAGAAAGGTTTGTGCTGAACACGTTTGCTGAATTCATGTTGCTGTTATTCTATATAACAGGAACGTGATGTTCCATATAACAGGATGTTATATATTCCATATGTTCCATGTAACAGGATGTTTTATTCCATATATTCCATATAACAGGAATGTGATGTTCCGTATAACAGGATGTTATATTCCATATATTCCATATAACAGGATGTTATATATTCCATATNTTCCATATATTCCATATAACAGGAATGTGATGTTCCGTATAACAGGATGTTATATTCCATATATTCCATATAACAGGATGTTATATATTCCATATATTCCATGTAACAAGATGTTTTATTCAATATATTCCATATAAGAGGAACGTGATGTTCCATATAACAGGATGTTTTATTCCATATATTCCATATTACAGGAATGTGATGCTCCATATAACAGGATGTTATATTCCATATATTCCATATAACAGGATATTTTATTCCATATATTCCATATAACAGGATATCAGGGAAAAAATCTACAGCAAATCAGAGTAACCCCAGAGCAGAGGAGAGGCCTTTCCCAAGGACTTTCTTCTTGATAAAAGAGAGATGATTCCCAGGTGATGTTTTCCTAGGTGGAGGATGCTCAGACTTTCTTTATTCCATGAGCCTGTGGTTGAGACTGACCTCTGGTAAAAGCTGCTCTTTTCTCTTGGGAATGTGCTGAGTTTTGAGGCCTGGGTAAGTTAAATTTTGTCTACAAAACTGAAGTTTAAACCAAGTCACAGCTGGCCAACCAAGTGCAAAAGGCTTGTGTTAGGTGTGCTATCAATGTTTTTGAAAGCTTTTTTGTCTACTGGTGCAGAATATTGATTAAAAATTGATGATCTTTATGGGCAGCCTTTGTGGGATCTGATCCTTAATCCCATTGGGCACATCCCCTTCTTGAAGAATCAATCATGGAATCACAGAATCACAGGATGGGTTGGTTTGGAAGACACTTCAAAGATCATCTCATTCCAATCCCCTGCCTTGGGCAAGGACACCTTCCACTAGCCCAGGGCCAGAAATACCACCAGGATTTTTCTTCCTGCTCATTGTTTTAATCCCAGTCTGAGACTGGGGTTCTAATCTCAATTAGAACTGGGATTTTAATCCCAGTCTGAGATTTCTTATAAAGAAATCTCCAGGTAGAAGCCTGAGAATGGAGCAGGTTGTTGCACCCCATGAAAGCAGCCCTGGCACACACCACAGCCAGGGATAAAAACATTTTCTCTCCACTCTTCCTCTTTTGAAAGCTCCCTGTCCTTAAATAAAGGAGGAAAAGCTCAGTACACTGGGCAGGGCTGGTGCTGAGCAGCTCATGTGAGGGCAAACAGCTCGTAAAAGTGGCAAGGTTTGGATGATATATTCATGTAGCATTTCAGCTGTGTTAGTGTCTGACACTACTGGATTTGTGGAGCTTTAATTATAAATTACTTGATAAAATAAGGTCAGCTGTCAAAAGCCCATTCCAGTGTCTGAGGCACTCCAAGTTTGGTTTGGGGGGTGGGGACAAAAAGAGCAGTTTATTTTATCCCTGAAGAGTCTGGGGAAGTGGAGGATGGTGAGATGGAAGCTGAGGGGCTTTCCTGAGGCTGACAAGCCCTCCAGAAATCCCAGCACTTTGCCAAGGCAGCACCATCCAGGGCTCTGGGAACAAACTGCTGCCAGCTGAAGCTCTCCTGAGCTGAGCAATAGGCCTGAAATAGCCAAAATAACACCAAAATAACCAATAACACCTGAAATAGCTGCCTCTTTTCAGCTCAATAGGCACACCTCACTCTTGGAAGTGGGATCCTCCTGCAGAGGATGCTGAGTGAGGAGTGCTGGAGCAGCCTCTGCTTCCTCCTGCCCCCAGCAGAAGGGAATGTCTGGGATCACACTTTGCAAATCTGCCTGGAAAAACATGGCATTATTCATAGTGTATGATTAGTCTTGCACGCTTTCCTTGTTATAAATATGTAACACATGCTCCAGTGCAGAATGTGATAATGTATTCCAACATGATCTTTATTGCTGATATTTAAAAACCTGTTCCTGAATATGCACAGTTTAAATTTCACATGAATGTACATCTCCCATTTTTTTTCCTGGTTTGAAGCATAAAGTCTCTCAGGCAAAATGTAGGTTTTATGTCAATCCATTTTTACCCCTTTCCTCAGCTCGTTTGTCTGCAGTTAAATATTTTCTTCATCTTCCACAGGAAAATATGAATTACTCTAAAGCACCAAGTGCTGCAGTGCGTGTGCATCTGTGTTTGTTGGGAAGTCAAAACACAAACAGTGGAGAAGATATCCTCATTTGTTTTCCATTCCAGCTTTTAAGTGATATGTTAGGAAGCAATCATAATAAAGAGGAGCTGGAGGAGCCAAAGAAATTATTTCTCAGTGAGACAGCAGCCCGCTGTTATCTCTAATCTAAGAGGCACTGGATAGAGGTCATCTTCTGATCAATGAAGTGAATTCCACTTTATGCTGCTGCAAACAGACAGAGAATGGTACAATCAAGTGCTCTCTAAGAGAAAACAGAAGCAGCCAGAGAGGAAGGAGAGAACCATAACAAAAATAAACAGATTTATTGCTATACAGGGCCTGTTTTACAAGGGGCCTGTAGTGTAGGAAGAGGATGTTGCCCCACTTCAGCACCTTGGAAATTCAGAGTATTGCCAAGACCTGAAATCACTTCACCTGCCCAGGACAGTCCTCTGGACAAACAGAGTTAACAACGTGCTCTGCCATGTCCAGAGATTATCCCTCATAAAGGAAAAGCAATTTAGGTTCCAAGCTGAACACTTAAGCATGGGATGGATTGTGAATTTCAAGTTTCAGGAATTCTGAACAAGGAATGCTGACAGCTTTTTTTCCACAGTCTCCACACACTTCAGGGCCTGGCTTTCTGCTTTGCCCCATATTTTGTTTTTCAAGAGGAATTTGGCTCAGTCAGGTCTTACAGCACTGTCTGATATTATTTGGGATTTCTAAATAATAGGGATTTCAAGGCCTGATCAAAATGTTTGCTGCTGAAGTTTTATAGTTTGGAGTATTAAGCATGGCCATGTCATGGTAATTGAGCAAAAATTGGATGTGTGATGCAGCCTGTGCCACAGGAAAGCCTTAAAACAGTGTCTGCTTATTATTATTTTTTTCCCAGAGCTTGCAAAATCAATGAAGAGGTAACAAGGGCCCTTGCTGTCAGCATGGATTAATCTGGAATTCCCTGGCATCTTCAGATCCTTGTGCATCAAAACACGAGTTTGTATCAAAAGTTTGAACAGTGGCTCAAAGTGCTCAGGAGTTCAAAAAAAAAAAAATAAAAATGACAAGAGCCAGCGAACTAAAACACCTCCAATCTCTGTGGTTTGCAAACTTCAAAAAGTGTGATTGTGCCAGGAGGCTTTGATCTCAATATTACTTTTTTATTGCCTTTGAAATCCAAAGCAAAAGGCCATTGCAGAGGGATCCAGAGGTGCTGAGTGTTAATTCCCTACAGCCACGTTCAAGGCACAGCATATTAGCTATTGACCACTGGCTGCTAAAGAATGTAACCAGAATAGAGAGGATTTTCTTATTAAAGAAGGTTTCACACTCAGCAGTGTTAGTGCAGTTTGAGTTTTCCCAATGAAAAGGTGGCCGATGCTCAGGACCTCAGGAAAATTCTAGAATATCCCACATTTTTAATTATCAGCTGTTACAGCTAAGCAGGAGTTGGAATTCTGTGTAAATTGTCTACCAAACAGCAGTATGTGTTATTTTTGGAGCTGCTGAGGGAAACCTCCAAGGTTGGTGAGGGGCTGGAATCTCTGCCTGCTCCTGAGACGGGAACTTCACTCTGAAAATCGGCACCAGCGTCTGCCTTGGAACAGCAGAACTGGGGAGGAAAAATGGAAAGGGCTGCATTTATGTGCCTTGTAAAATATTCATTTATGTGCTGTGCTTGGGGAGAATCGATCTCTGGAGAGCAGGAGGTTTCTTCATCTCAGTCACATTGCATTACAGGGAAGAGCTGAGTGGGGTGAGATGTCGTGGGGACAGGGATGGGGCCAAAGAGGGCAGCACATGCTGGCCCTGAGCTCTGGATGGGGCAGGGGGACATCAGGGCAAACTGGCAGAGGGGACCTGAGCTCATCCCTGTGCCTCTGGGTTTTGATTCCACTCAGTGGCAAATTGAAATTGTTTTTGTAGATTTGGTCTTCAGTGACTCGTTTTTTCTGCCCTATTACAGCAAGGTTAAAGAGGGAGGCAATGGTTGGTTCCTTTTACATGCAGGTACCTGCTGGGATTCCTGGCGTGGCTGTGCAGGGCCAGGAGTTGGATTTTGATGCTCCTTGTGCATCCCTTCCAATTCAGAAAATGTAATGAATCCATGGTTGTGAAAATGAATCTATTTTCAGATGGGGCACAGCAGGTTTTGCTTTGCCCCTCCACAGTTCCCTGTTGCTCCCAGACCCTGGATATGCTGCAATATCCCACAGGATGGGATCTATGCAGCTGGATTGGCTTTCCTACAGTGGCCTCTTGAAATCACTCCTTGAGTAGTTTCCTCATGATCTGAGGAAATTTCCATCCATTGGATTCTCTAGTGTTGGAACCCTGGAGGCTGAAAATTTCAGGCTTTCTGAGCTGAGGGGTGCTGACCCCCAGGCAAGCGCCACATTTGACTTGAGGTCTTAGAACAGGCTTCCAAAATTGGGTGATGGCACTGGGGCTGTGGGTGTGTAGTTTGAATAGAATTGTGTGATCTCACAGGGTGAAAAATTTAGATTTGGGATTTTAGTATATAGTAATGTGTGTGGGTCAAGATGGAGGATTTAAGGCATTGTCTAAGTCCTTCTTCTTCACCTTCTTCTTCCTTCTTCTTCACCTTCTTCTTCCTTCTTCACCTTCTTCTTCCTTCTTCTTCATGGGTTTGGGTGCTTTTCTGTAATTGAGTAATAAAGGTCCACATTGCAGGCCCTGGGTGGTCGTTATTAGGTCAAAAGTATAAATAATAAAGGTGTCACCTTGTTATTGGGTAATTAACACTTGAATAACCTTGGAAAGAGTTAGAGGTGCTCCATTTTACCTCATTTCTCTAACTTGCTAGTTAGAGCTCACAGTTCATGAGTCTGTAAATAGATACAAAATAAGAAATAAGAAACAACCAAGCCCAAACTCGATCCTACATTTCCCGTGTTATTCATCCTGACCTTGGCAGAGAAAAAGAAACCAGAAGTGTCACACTCCAGACCTGCCAGAGCCGCAGGCAGGGCTGTGCAGGGAATGAGAGATGTGGTGTGGGCAGGCACAGCTGGGTTTGCCAGTGACCAGTGCCACCAATCCAGTGGTTTTTCCACTTAAAACACCCTTCCAAGGTTTTAAGTGAGGCATTCCATTTTGAATGGCATTCTTTCCCGATTTTCCTGACGCTACAGACTCATAAAGATTTTTAACAGCAGACTTTTACGTAGTTAAACTGAGAAATAGCTCCTCTAATGTTTTCAGCCTCTCCTGACAATAATGTCTTTACCTCGGGAGCAAAGTATTCACGCTGATGTCAATAAAGGCAGCGGTTTTGACAGCAGTTTTATACATCAGCATAGATCTGCGGGGCTGAATATTACCTGTGTTATCAATTGGCTAACACTTTCCACGAGAGAGATGTCTCTTTAGAAAGCTGTTCCTTTTATGAGTGTCATCAACTCCTGTCAGCCCGACACCGCTGGCTTTGACTGGGTTTGAAGTTTTTGTTGTTGTTTAAATTTGCGATAACGTAAGTGAGCGTGGTTTGTTTTTTTGTTTTTTTTTTTTTGAGGAATGGATGTTGAAAAATGTGTTCTGTTCACATATAAACGGCTTCATTCAGCTGCCGTTTTCATGAAAGCTCTGAGATCTGTGGAGGAAAATACTTAAGTAATGGAGTGATTTGCCGTGCTTTTGGTGCTAAAACAGCACAGGTGTAGCTCATGCAGAGGCAGTGACTTATTGCAGCTCTGAGTGTCTCTCTGTTTAAAAGCTCTGGGGTTTAAAGCTTTGTGCAGAATCTCCTTTGGATTTTGGGTAACCCAGGGGCAGACAGGTCCTGGGAACACAGGGAATATACAAGTGCATAATCTCACCCCAAAAAGGAAGGCTTCATTAGCAAGGATCAGGAATATTTATTTGTTCGTGTTCAGAAAAAAAAGAAAACCAAGCCAACATTTATATTTCTAACAGTGCAAATTGGTGTGGAGTCACAAATTATGGATGCAGAAAGAGCACAGGCTTGCTGGAAAACTTCAATTTTTCACTGCTGGTGAAAGGAACACCAACAAAACCAGATGTAACCTCTGGCACAGCTCAGCACCAGCTCGTGTCTGGGACTGCTGCTCCAGGTCACACTCCTGAAGAAGACAAGGAGCCATCAGCCATGGCTCCAACAGGTGACACTGAATCTTCCAAAAATGGTCACTGCCAGCTTGTAAAGGTCTGGCATCAACACAGAATCCCAAAATCCCAGGAGGGATTGTTGGGAGGGACCTTAAAACCCATCCCATTCCACCCCTGCCATGGCAGGGACACCTCCCACTGTCCCAGGCTGCTCCAAGCCCCAGGGTCCAACCTGGCCTTGGGCACTGCCAGGGATCCAGGGGCAGCCACAGCTGCTCTGGGCACCCTGTACCAGGGCCTGCCCACCCTCACTGTGAAGAATTTTATCCCAATATTTAATATATTGTACCAACACACTGACGTTGAACATGGATGGAGAGCAGGGAGCAGCTGCTTTCATTACGGGAGGCCTCTTTCTGAATATTTACATCTGAGATATAAATCACCCCTAACGCATCACTCAGTGTAATAGGTTCCTGTAATTAAATGAGAGCTTTATTGAATAAATTGCACACTGTTAATTATACGTGTAAGACTCTCTGGCAATTCCTTTGACTTTATTGCAGATAAAACAATGACCTTGTCTATTTTCATAGGGCTTGATAATTTAAGAAGATTGAAGAAGTGTTAATTGTGAGTTGGCCAAGAAGCCTTTAAAATGCTTTAATGGCTTTAATGGTATTAACTCAATATTGAGATAAGATTATTCCTTGTACTTTCTGTGTACTCACAGTGCCAGGCATTGCTCCTCTCACCTCTGGAACTCACCTGTGAGAGCAGCGGGGCTTGGGGTGGGGAACAAAAACCAGGAAAATGTTGATTTAGTCTATAATATCCACAAATTGATTTTTCTTGATGGAGTGGAGAGCCAGGAATTATCTGCATCAAATCAGCAAGGATTTTATGCAAATGAATGCAGAATTAGAATAGCAGAGTGCAACTTGATGACATTGGCCTTATTTTTTGAATATTAGTCAATAGTTGCTAAGTTTACACTTTTCCCTTTCCTTTGGCGTCTTTTATTTATAATGAAGTTATTTATACAAGCACACAAATACAAACTCACCCATTGGACACTGAAATTAAATCCCAGCGAGGCTTTATTTTTATTTACTGCTTCCTCCAATAAATGCACATCTTTCAAATCTCTGCAGAGCTGCATCGATTCCTCAAGTATCATCTCCCAGTTTATTGAGTACAAGTGGTGACTGATTGTCCCCTGACACTTCAGCAAGGACTTAAATATCCAAGAAACAAGTTTTTAAATAGGCTACGACTTTATTAAGATACCACCACATCTGGGAAGTTATTTGGGAGGGTTGGAAATTTCTTGATCTTTTATTTTTTTTTTTGTGCCCCCCAGAGTGGAAAAAACCCTGCTGATTTGCCCAAATCCAGGCTGTTTGCTAAGCAAAATTTGATTCAACAGATCCAATTAAGAAGAAAAAGAAGCCAGAGCAGTAGCAGGTTGACACTGTTAACAGGAGATTGTGCTTTTCCTTGCGATGGCAATTTTTCAACATTTTAATGAACTTCCACTTGGGA